>OVBJ01000767.1:0-42481 GCA_900406535.1 Noccaea bulbosa | reverse complement strand
CTCATAGGCATCTATCTATGGATCTAATGGGCATCTATTACCCATAACAAATTCATAATTGTAACGTGTAATTTCCGCAGGATCTATGTTGACATTAGATAATATTAGATTTATGTAACATAAAACAGAAAATATATTAAATTGTTAGTCTGGGACGTTGTGGTCGAGTGGTAAGGGGATGGGTTTGGGACGTTACAGCGTTTCAAATTCGATCCATCTGCTGCGCGAAACTAAAACACAATTGTTCCTGGACATCCACACGGATATGGGTCTCTGCTTATGACCCATTTACAAACCCGAAGGGAGGGTCTATCTGTGGGCTGCACCCCCAGGGAAATTAGTCTGAGTTCGACCATAAGTCTGGGATTTACTCTCTGAGTTATCAAAATAAAATAAAATAATAAACTATATTAGATTTTCGTGGAAAGGAAAAAATAACTAGAAATGAGTGATTGTAACAATCACCAATAAAAGAAACTATATAGTCTTTCATCCTGATAAAAACTAAATGAATCCTAAAATATATGTATTACATTATTACGTGAAGAATAATTTTTGATAAATAATTTTTAATAAACTAAAGTAAAGCCATATTTTTCTATTTGACCACAAAAGCCATATTTTTCTATAGTTTTCTATATTCCACTTAGTAACTCACCAAAACTTATATATGTTTATTTTCAACAAAAGAAACCTAGAATTTTCATTTCAATCTATACTAATAATTTTTTATTTTTTTTTGTAATAATAATCAGCTCAAACATTTTATCAGAATAGATATCATATTAGATAGATATATACTGTCGTTGAGGAAAAATGGATATATCTGGCCATAGAAAAATATTTCAATTTTTGTTTACATGGAAAAATATATCAAACTATTATACAATTCAAACATGTATGGATCAGAATTTAAGCTTAGTTTCATGTATTATACACACACAGACACGTACATTAGATAATAGCATAAGTGTGGAACTAATAACAATATTTTAATCGCATCGTCAAATAGGTAATCGACAAGAGACAAGGTGGGACAAAACAAAAATGACACTTTTTAGGATCACGGACTTTACTTTTGCTTCACTTCTATACTTCGTTTCAACAACACACAAATTAAATAAGAAAAAATCTCAAATCCCATTTTCCAAATTGTATTGATAAAGTTTCGCTGTATTGTTGATATGAATTTAGCTGAAAACAAACCTTTGCCCTGAAGTCCCTAACCTCAGCCGCAGAACCATCCGAATATTGATGAACTTACCTAAAGCTATACTATAATCTAAATGCAAGTATGCAACTTACCTAATTTAGATTTTAAAGCATTATCTTTTGGAACTAAAACATTTTTCCAGTGAGAAGAAAGTTAGAAGCAATACCTTTGTGTCCTATTCTCGGGAAAAAGTAACAACAAAACTTGTATCAGTTTCATCTATATATATATAAGACACTAATAAAATTTAGATACTATTTAAAATCCACCATGGAATAAGAAATACAAACTTCTAGATATTAATAATGTTTAATTGCAAACAAAAGACAAAATTTTATGGATCCAAAAATAAAATCTACCATATATTTTATCAAGAACTGTAAATTAATGGAGTATGTTTCAAATATATATATGCTTATCGGTCTAGTACAAAGTTTACATATATAATATATGTCATATGGGTTAAATCTACCATTTCAGTGCTAAGCTATCTATATAGGATTTTGATGTTTCCCTTTTTTATGTTCTCCTCACTAAACCCTTCTAGTCAGTATATATAATGGATTGACTTTAAAATATCTAATGCAGTAGTTCTTTGATATAGTGGTCAAGGATAAGCTCTATTATCTTCCTACAAAAAGAACCCTTCTAGTCAGAGGGTTCTTTTTTTGTGTGGAGATTATGGATACAAAACGTATTAGAGGTTTCAACATGCATATAGAGTCGTCTAGTTTCACGTGTTAAAAATGAAAGTGTTCATCGTAAATTCGTATACGTGTAAAACAGTTTGTTATGGATCCGTATATTATAGAACATATAGTCGTAAATTCAACTGTGGAACCATTTATAAGAACTGAAATATAACTAGAGATTTGAGACCCAAATACTTCAAAAATAGAAGAAAGAAGAAGAACGGAAAACGGGATGGGACCCAAAAACCCAACCGGCCTGCAACAGCAAATTGTGAGATTAATGATCGAAGCCTATCTCACGCCGGACCAGCAGCTGCCACGTCAGCACGTTCTTATGTGGGCCCCATCAGGGGCGGATCTAGGAAGAAAATTTGCATGGGGCACAAATAACTAGCAAAAATTATAAACTATGTATAAAAGTATTATTTAATGCTATTTCTAAGGGAAAAAGAACACAAGTAGGAACATAGTCCAATAAGATAAGAGAAGATGTGGGAAGAAAAAGAAAAAGAACAAAAATAGACAGCTTTCAAAAGGTTTCGAACCATGCACTTGAGTTCTAACGTGGGGCATTAGGCTACATGATTATTATTTTTTTTAGTAATCTCATATACAAATATTAAGATTAGTATGGGGCACGTGCCACACCTACCTTTGCTGTAGATTCGCCATATTCCCCTATTTCTGGTTCAAATCAAAATTTTTTTTTTTTTTTTTTCATTTTCTTGTACCACCGCCAAAACGAATATCCGGGATTTTGAAGGTATCCGTGATCCGCTCCGCTCCGTCTGGATATGTGATTTTGTGATCCGTATCCGATTCGTTGCTAACCGGATATCCAATGATCGGATATCCGTGAAATTCGAATATTTTACCGGATATCCGATCCGCTTCGTAAATATATATTTTTTTAAAAAATAATTTTTTTTTTCATTTTTTTTTTCAGAAAAATCAATTTTTAACACAAAACATTACTATTTTAATAAAAACAAATTATTTACTTTTGATTTTTAAAAATTTAGTGTTTAAATAGTCAATTTTATGAATATAAATTTATAAAACATATATATAAATATAATAATTATTCAATTTATAAATGTAACTTTTTATATACATAGACATATATACGTATAATATATAGATATATATGTATAACAGATCGGATCGGATATCCGGCTTTGAAAATTTTAGTATTTGTGATTTGATTCGTTTTTAACGGATATTGATTTTTAGTATTTGCTTTACTTCGTAGAGTTACGGTTATCTGGATTTTTCGGATCGAATCGAAGCGGATAACGGATCGAATCAAATATAACGGATAATTTGCCCAGGCCTGTATACGATTACTTTTGAATCTGCCTAACGATGAAAATGTTCAAAGAGAATGTGTGCATATATTTTTTATTCTTTTATAGAACGCAATAATTACCTTTTCCAAGTATCACATATATAATTATTTCATTGGATATATATAGTACTATATTTAACGGGTCAGTCTTCAAGAAGATACACGCACTTTGACAAGAAATTAGGGTGTCTCCAAATTTACTTTCTTTGGAAATGATAATATGAATACAAATGCGTACATATCATATGTTGCTATGTAATACAAATATTTTTAAAGTGACTTAATTTTTAACCAAAAAGTAAAGAAGATTTTGAGGTCTTCCGAACCTTTTGTTTGAATTCCACAAATACCAAAGACGACTTAGATGTATATCAGAGTCATTTACATTTATTAGCAAGTAACTAACTACCACAAGAAAACACTTATGGTGTCGAGAAACCTACTAAATCAAAAACATGCGGTAGAAAAACCGAAAACATGTACTAGTAGAGATAAGTTTGCTCGAAAATTAACATGAAGCCCTTCGACTTCAAACTAATTTTTGTAGTTTAAAAAATAATTTGTAAGGGTTTATGAAAATAAGTTATATTAAAAATTAGATTTATATAACTTCTTTTTATTACATGAATGTTATGAAATAGCATCAACTGTAATCTTAAACCATTAACTATTTTTGTTTGTTACATACACATATATATGCAATGTTATGAAATAGCATCAACTGTAATCTTAATTAACTGTTTACAATCATATCTTCGTACAATGATTTACTATCATTTCCGGATGAATTGACTCTTTTATCGCAAAAAGTTCGTTACCGCCATTATACTATAATCACGAGTATAAAAAAAAACTATATTTAGTGTTACCATTCATACCCCATTTATTTACTCCTGAGCTTTTCTATACCTAATGGCTATTTCACTATATATTAACACAGTTATAAACCTATATTCAATGAAATTCATATTCGAAAATACAAATATCCATTGGCCATTGCTAACTCAAACATTACATATAAATTGAATTCAATATATAGTAGAAATTAAACCATAAGTTACAACTTACAAGTTCTGTTCTGTTTACTGGACCAATATATATTACATTAACTCTCGGTCAAGATGATATAACTCTAGACTAGCTGGAACACCAAATGTGTTGTGTTTGATAAAATTTAATGCTTGTCAAGAGATTTTTGTTTAAAGTTTTAGACAGTCTCCATCAAGAGCTGGTGGGTGGTAATAGAGGTTGCCATCTCTCTCTCTCTCTCTCTCTCTAAATCTTGCTTGACCCACATATCCGCCTCTGTTTTTTCGAAGCTTTTGCAACAAATAAAGTTTCCCACTCGGGGTTAAAGGACATACAGAGACTATGACTGAGAAGGACAGATAGAGAGAGACAAATTAGTTTAGATTATTAGGACACGTACGGTTGTCTACTTTTGCTTGTGTCTTCTCTCTCTTTTCATCCTCCTCTTCATCATCATCTGATTTTCTTTATATAACCCAACTCTCTTTCTCTTTTCCCATCCTCTGTCTCTCTCTCTCTTAATATCTCTTGGGATCCGATATCTTTCCGGTGGCTTTACCGATGATAACTGTCAAATCTTTTCCATTTGCTTAACATTTTCTGTAGGGTTATCTCTCTCTCTCTCTCTCTCTCTCTCTCTCTCTCTCCCTTCTTCTCTAGCTCTCTTTAGCTAGCTCTTTCTATCTCTAAATCTATAGTATATTTCATGAAGTTTTCGACCTTTTCAAGTACAAGAGGAAAACCTAATGAAATCTAGTCACATATAATAGTTCAAAAGCTTGAGCTTTTTGAAGGGTTTGAGTTGAATCTGCCTGTTTTTTGAGCTTGTTGAGGTATAGACCCTAACTTCCTTTGAAATCTCTACTAGATCTTTGATTAGTTATTTCTATTTTTTGAGCTTGTTGAGGTATAGACTCTATTTTTTGAGTTTTTTTTTTCTACTTAGATATTTCTACAGATGTTTACAATTTTATTGTTTTTGAATATTGTTGCATTTTTAATCATTATCATCAATATAATGATGATCATCATCGTCCTCTCATCCTACTCAATGTTGCTGATGCTACAAGCTAAGCAAAATATAATCCTTATGAGACTATTGGGCGATGTTTCAGAGTACCCAAAATCATAAATACATGAAAACGAATGATTTTTCTATAAGATTTGTTTTGAATGATAATTTAGAGAATCATTCTCTTATAGAAAGACCAACCTAGAGATATTTCTTCTATTTATCTTCTTCTTATTTTGACCTTATTTAATGAACAACTTAGATATATTTCTCTAAGTTATTTTTTATTTTTCATTCACCTAGCATATATGGTCTATATTTGCAAGAAACAAACATTTACAATATATACTGACAATATGGAAGAGTTTCTTTCACCTTATGTTCATAAGAAACTATTGATTATTTCCTTTACCCAAAAAGATAAAATTGATTATTTTCTTTTTATCCCTCTGACATCTTCAAGGGTATCTAAACCCATTTATTGGGATTATAATCGGCTGTTTTTTATTTCATATTTTCTTTTCTTAAGATGGATAGATGTTTCTTGTTGCAACAAACAAAATCTCAAGGCACAAGCTTGTAATCACGACTTAGTCACATGAATGTTATAATAGATAAATGATATATATATATATATATATATATATATATATATATATGTGTGTAGTTAGCCCTATTCAATTTCTGGCAAAAGTTAAATGAAACGATTAATTAGTGATCTTGTATTAAAATGTATTTACAAAAATTCTCAAATTGTATTTTCATAATCTTAATTTCATTTTTTTTTTTTTTTTTCAGTCGACGTTTCATCTCATAAGAAGGCTAATCTCAATACGTACAGATGAATTTTTTTTCACATGTACCTCCAGGCTTCAGATTTCATCCAACTGATGAAGAACTTGTAGACTACTACCTAAGGAAAAAAGTTGCATCCATAAGAATAGAAATCGACTTTATCAAGGACGTTGATCTTTACAAGATTGAGCCATGGGACCTTCAAGGTTTGTCCGGAAAATCCTATCATCTTTCTTTAATAGTCCTTGTTATAAGAGTAAGGCTTACGAATGTTGTTTCTTCTTTGTGATAATTTAGAATTATGCAAAATAGGAAACGAAGAGCAGAGTGAGTGGTACTTCTTTAGCCATAAAGACAAGAAGTACCCCACAGGAACTCGAACCAACAGAGCGACGAAAGCAGGATTTTGGAAAGCCACCGGAAGAGACAAGGCTATATATTTAAGACATAGTCTTATCGGTATGAGGAAGACACTTGTGTTTTACAAAGGAAGAGCCCCAAATGGGCAGAAATCGGATTGGATCATGCACGAATATCGCTTAGAAACAAATGAAAATGGAACCTCTCAGGTATATAAATATATTGATTCTAACACATCTTTGACACACACACACACACATATATACAGTTTACTTGTGTAAGAAAACTTACGAATATTTCCTACAAAGTTGATGTTTTCTTTTGTATCTTTCTTCAACCATATTTGCGTGATTCACATTATAAAGACACATAATTTTTAACTCTACATTTTTTTTTTTTTTTTGGTGCAAAAAAAATATCAAAAGTATATGTTCAACTTTCATAAACATATAGTTTACATGATACAAAAATGTGACTCAAACTCAATACATATCAAATAAACCATTGTTCCGTTTTAATCCAAAATGTTTACTAAAGTTTATTACAATCAGTCAATCACACATAGCTTACAAGGTGTTACAACTTACAAGTTTACTAAATTTTCACCATATCCGAATTCGAAATTCATTGGTGTCACTGCCACATAAGCATGGTATATCAAACTTAATACTTAATAAATTAATATCCACACTCACAAGTGATGGAAAAGTGTGTGCCGTTGATATTGTATCTTATTTAATCGATATATCATATGTGTATAGGAAGAAGGATGGGGGGTATGTAGGGTTTTCAAAAAGAGATTGGCTGCGACAGTGAGGAGAATGGGAGATTACGATTCTTCGTCATCGCATTGGTACGATGATCAGCTCTCTTACATGGCTTCCGAGCTCGATTCCAACTCTCCACGGAGGATTCTTCCCAATCATCAGCATCAATATAACCGACACCATCACCAGCAGCCATTGCCTTACGGCCTCAGTTCATCTTCAACTTATGCAATCAACAACAACCCTAACTTGCAATGCAAGCAAGAGTTTGAGCTACATTACAAACATATGGTACAACATCAACAACAAAATCATCACCTTCATGAATCTATATTCCTTCAGCTTCCTCAGCTAGAAAGCCCTAACAGTAATTGCACCTCTCTGCCTTATGGATCAAGCAACAACAATAATAACACAAGAAATATTGGTAACGTGCAGCAATCATCAACCCATGAAGAACAATTGCAAAAAGGGAATCAAAGTTTTAGCTCTCTTTATTACGATCAGGGAGTGGAACAAGTGACTACGGATTGGAGAGTTCTTGATAAGTTCGTTGCTTCACAGCTAAGCAACGAGGAGGTTGCAGCCGCGGCTTCTGCTTCTACTCATCAAAACAACACCAATATCAACGCGAGAAACACTGCTTATCAAGTGGAAGATGAGGGAATGAATTTGCTGGAGAGTGATTCGGAAAGAGCTGTTGAAATGAGAGAAGAGTATGCAAATGCTCATGCTTCTACTTCTTCGAGTTGTCAGATTGATCTCTGGAAATAGTGATCAAAGTGAAGAAGATGCAACATGAGTATATATGAAGTATACATGCACAATAGTGCTGTGCAGATGGTGATGGTGGAAACAGATCAATAATTAAGATGGAAGGGGAAAAACATGGAGTTATTTCCCGAAAAACATGGTATTTGGTCTCGACGATTCTTGTTATATTATTGAATTATATATTATATATATGCTATATGCATACATGTATCATGTATGTATGAATGTATATGCATCCCTATATATATAAACATATATATGAGTTATGATTTAAATGTGAGACCAATTCTTATAGGAAAGAACAAATTTTTAGGAAGAACCTTTTCTTCTTGTTGTTTTTGATATATTGATGTTTACTCAATTAATTAATTTCTTTCATATTTTTTGTTTTTTTGGCTTTACCCTCACAAATTTTTGTTTTCCTCTAAATTTTCTTAAAAAAATAAGATGTGAATCGACAAAATAACCCTTATATTTTCACAATCCGCTTACTCGTTACATGTGCATTACATTACAAAAACCAAATTAAAGAGAGTAAAATCTTTTGATTAATTTACTTGACCTTACCATCACACTTTCTTCCATATACCAAACGTATAAAATAAAACATAAGAACGTAATAAAATAAGAGCTTTAACAAAAAAAAAAAAATTAATGAAATAAGATATGTTTATTAAGTATACATACTGACATAGGCAAATAGAAAAATCCACTAATTCATGTATAATATATACCAAAAGTATTCATAGATAAATTACCTGCTGAGTTTAATTTGGATTGACTTATACATTTGAATTGTGTTGATGAGAGAAATTTACAAGAAGCTAGATTGAAGAGTTAGTATGTGAAACCCAGGAAGATTATGTATGTTTATAAGGGAATGTGAATGAGAAGTAAAGATGGCTTAAAGAAGATCAATGTTGTTGGAAATAAAATTGTTATGGCATGTTGGTTCGAGAATATATGCATATATAGAGAGACAAGCCGTGGAGAAAAAAGGGAAGATAACAACAACGCATGCTTTGTCATTAGGTATTTTATAATCATATGTCTGATTCAAGGGAGACAGAAAAGACAATATGTTAAAGGTAAAAATATTTTTCCTCCAAGTCATTAACTCCTCGAGACAATACTTGTGAACAGTAATATTCTACATCGAAAGTATATATGATGGGACTTGAACGGTCGATATATATATATATTATATTATCTATCTATTAACTTATTGTCAATTCGTTTTAAATTAGAACTCTATAAAATTTGACGTGCTATCAAACCTCGAACTATAATTATAAACTTTTCTACCTCGAGTTTTAAGTTTGCAACTCTCACATGTATTTGATACAAGTTGTCTTATATGTCATGAATAATTTAAGTTCATCTCCTTTGGGAAGTAAACGTTATCTTTGACTTGTAGTTCTTGTTATGTTAAAAGAAGAAATTAACAACTTCATTTCATTTTAATTTTGTGAATCAGGAACATCATGATTTGGGCATGCTATTTGGGATTAGCACACGACACGTCGTCCCTGACCAAGCGAAAGCGTCGGATAACATTGAATTTTTATCTTATGAAAGAAAACCAATATTAGACTTTGATCAAATAGCATTACTCAGATCTAGGAGAGTACTATTAATTACATGAGACAAAACCATGTGCCGTGCTATCGTTAATGTTTTTCTAATTTAGGGCATTTTGCGCCACAGATGACAAAACTCAAGATCTCAAGAGCTTTTTTAGTTGGCCAAAAAGGTTTACAGTCTTTTTTAACTTTAATTGTATCTTACGTAATTAAGTGATCATACTTACAAATGAGTGACTTACTTTAAAGTCCACAAATATTGGCCACTAACTAAAGTGATCCTACATTTACACTTACTAACTCATTCAGTCATTTGATAAGTAATTAAGTACTAGTAATACATTTTTAGCTCTTGATCTTTTTTTGCGATTGTGGAATTTATCTATTTGCATAAGAAGTGTTCTTTTCGTCATCATCTAAGTTAAGAATAAAAAATGTAAAAGTTGTAACAGTATTCAGAATTATCCCTAAACTATATATTATTTGATGGGCTTTCAATTTTGGGCAATACGGTAAAAAATGGGCTTATAAAGCATTAGTATAAAGTAGAATTCTATTTTTAGTTCGCTTCCTTGCTTTACATTCTCTCTCTCTCTCTCAAAATTTTCTCCACAGGTAATGATATTTATATTCTTCGAATTAAATTCTCTGCGTAGAAATTCAACCTCTGATTCCTTAAGGGTTCGTTAGATTTTTTGCTAAACCACTATTTCGATTTCGCAGTGTTCCTGTGTATCATCTGATCGCGACCCTAAACCCGGAGATCTCTAATTGAATTAAATTAAAGGCATCGTGATGCAATTTCCCTTAGGGATTTTTATGAAATTGTTATTACTCTGTGTGAAATTTTGATGGTGTTTTAACGTTTTAATTTCGGACAGATGATGAACAAGAGAGAAGGCAGAGATTTTCCAGAAGCTTGTGGTGTCTTCTTCTCAGATTCCGGTGATATCTGGAAGCAATCTAAGTTTAAGGTGAAAAAGAGTCTTGATTCTAATTAAGGACCGATCTTTATAACATTTTTAAAAATGCTTAAGAGAGCTTATATTGTCTTTTTTTTTTTTGTAATTGTTGTTAAAGAGGAGAAGTGTAGGAGCTCATAGAGACTTCCCAGACTTCTTCAAGTTCAAAGACGAATCATCAAATCATTCGGAGACCGGAACATCCGGAATCGAAGAACCGGAACCGGTTCTTGAATGTTCAAGAAAAGCGAGGAAGAAGAGCTCGGTTAACTCAACCATGGAAGCTGAGACTGATGTTGTGAGCACGGCTAAGATGGGTATTGTTTGTGGACTCGCAGCTACGTCGAAATGTCCTTGGAGGCAACCGAAGAAGCGAGGCTCGAGAAAGGTGAATGATATGAGATGAGTCTTCTTGAGTTTTTTATGTTCTTTGGTTTCAAGAAAATCTTGATTGATTCAACTTTTTTTTGTTCCCTAAAGATCAGAACTTTGCTACTTTCTCATCTTGATTATGTTGACGAACCGAACCGAGATTAAAACACATAATCCAAATTCGTTCAACAAGAATTGAAAGTTGCTACTGTCTCTCTTTATCAAATTGGGCAAAGAAACTGGGACTGTAGGTAGACACATTTCGACATTAGAACGAGATTAATACTAAACCAGAAACTGAACCGAACCGAAATTAAAAATATGAACCAAAGCCGTTTAACAAGAAATCGAAAATATTATGCTTCAATCTCTTTCAAGTTGGGAAATGTAACTGGAATTTCCAAGCAAAACCGATTTGTTGATCTCTTGATTTTGTGTTCAAGTGTGATACAATCTCTAGGGTTTGTTGGATTGGATTCGATTACATTTGGTTTACGGTTAACAAGTAGTATGAATTATAATATTAAACCGGAATTAACCGGTTTTGGTCGTGTCTCTCTCAATAAAACATTTCGTTGTAGGATTTCTCCAAATAGACAAAGCGAAAAGCCGAAAACGATGCAGAAATCGATTGCGATTGCGATTGCATCGACGGCGAAGAGATCTCTTCACCGGAATCTTCTACAGAAAGGTAAACCCGGAACTGATTCTCCTTCGTTTAGCCATTGCGGTTTCTGCTGCTACGGGGAACGAGCTTTCTCTAGCGTGATTGACTTCAGAGAGAGACTGAGCAGAAATCGGCTCCGCGATATAAAGCTAGACGACGCAATCGATTTGTTCGCTGACATGGTCAAGTCTCGTCCCTTCCCTTCCGTTGTCGATTTCAATAGATTGTTGAGCGCCATTGTCAAATTGAGGAAGTACGATGTCGTCATCTCTCTGGGGAAGAAGATGGAGATTCTGGGAATTCGAAATGATCTCTACACGTTCAATATTCTGATTAACTGTTTCTGTAGCTGCTTTCAAGTCTCTCTCGCTTTATCTCTTCTCGGCAAAATGTTGAAGCTTGGTTACGAGCCGGATAAGGTCACGCTTGGCTCTCTTGTAAATGGATTCTGTCGCCGGAATAGGGTTTCCGAAGCTGTGTCTTTGGTTCATAGAATGGTGGAATTAGGATATAAGCCTGACATTGTAGCTTACAACACGATCATTGATAGTTTGTGCAAAGCCAGACGAGCCAACGATGCTCTCAACTTCTTCAAGGAAATTGAAAGGAAAGGTATTAGACCGAATGTTGTTACCTACACGTCTCTCGTAAAGGGTCTTTGTAATTCGGGGAGATGGAGCGATGCAGCAAGAATGTTGAGTGATATGATCAAGAGGAAGATCAGTCCTAATGTGATTACTTACAGCGCGTTGGTTGATGCGTTTGTGAAAAAGGGGAAGGTTTTAGAGGCGAAAGAGCTGTTTGAGGAGATGGTTCGAATGTCTATTGTTCCTGATATTGTCACTTACAGTTCGTTGATCAACGGGCTTTGTATGCACGATCGCATAGATGAGGCGAGTGAAATGTTTGATTTGATGGTAAGCAAAGGTTGTTTCCCTGATGTAGTGAGTTATAACACTCTGATAAACGGATTTTGTAAGTCGCAGAGAGTAGAGGATGGGGTGAAACTGTTCCGGGAGATGTCTCAGAGAGGATTAGTTAGCAGTACAGTCACTTACAACACTCTTATCCAAGGGTTTTTTCAAGCAGGCGATGTTGATAGGGCGCAAGAGTTTTTCAGTCAGATGGATTCTTTTGGTGTCTCTCCTGATATTTGGACCTATAACATTTTGTTAGGTGGTCTTTGCGACAACGGGGAGCTAGAGAAAGCGTTGGTGATATTTGAAGATATGCAAAAGAGTGAAATGGGTCTTGATATTGTCACGTATACTACCATCATCCAAGGGATGTGCAAGGCTGGCAAGGTTGAAGAAGCTTGGGGTTTATTTCGTAGCCTCAGCCTCAAAGGAGTGAAGCCTGACGTTGTAACATACACTACAATGATGTTAGGCTTGTTTAGGAAAGGCTTACATCATGAAATAGATTCATTGTATACACAAGTGAAAAGGGACGGGCTTATGCTGAATGACGGCACGCTATGTCTTAGAGATGGTGACATAACCGCATCAGCTGAACTTATCAAAGAAATGTTGAGCAGTGGCTATGCATCGTCTTTACTCGGAGACAGAGTATCTAGGGAAAGCAAAAAAGGTCTCTCTTTCTTGTGATTGTTACTGTGCTTTGTGCACTTACACTATGAAGATGAATCACCGGCACTTTCTTTTTCTCTGATTCGAGTTGAGAAATCCTCAGTTACTTCATCCAAGCATTGAGTAACCTGGTCAGTCAAGTGTTGGCGAATGCATATGGGTTCTTCATGCATCCCTCACTCCCAATTGGAGATTCTGTATATCGTTTTTGCATTTCAAAGGGGGTTCTCTGGAAGGGTTTTGTGCTTCGTATTCATCAGCAGCAGCAGCTCTATCGATAGTGCTGATAAGCATTGCTTCTGCATCTCCTTCAGTCGATTAAGGTTTTTATCTTCATTATATCAAATCGCATATCTTGGTTCACTCGTTTTTGAGTAATCGTTCATGGTTTTTGTTTTTCTTTCGAAATCCATTGGTTTTAGATCGTTTTTTATGACTGGACTGAAGTTGTTCTGGCTGTTTTGTTATGTCTGAAACTGGTATGCAAAGCTAGAAGAAAGTCTTGTTTGGCTTTAGAAAGATCTTTAGTCTCCCAAAGTAGTCTCTCCAATACATTTTTCATTTTTGCATCGCAGTTCTCATTATTAGGCTTTTGTCCATGCAAATTATCTTTGATCCATGCTTAATTTGACTCATGTAGCTTATTTATCCGTTGTCTAATGGCAACTACAAAGATCTTTCCAGTTTCGAAGAAATAAGTATCACTTGCTGTTTCTCAAGACTAACCGAAGTGTTACTGTAGGATGAACAAAAACACATGAAAAATCTTTGTTCTTTCAATATTTTTTAGTATAAAATCTGATTGGCTATGCAATGCAGGTGCTAAGGAACACCGAACAGAGGATTGTAGGGGGAAAAAAAAGATGTATTTGGCTACCGGCGTGAAGAAGAAGAGTGAACATCATCACTTGGTTTCTCCCAAGCTTATCAAGATTTCTCTCTCTGTGTAAAACAATTAAAGAAAAAGGCATATAGTGACATCTTGGGATGTATTTCCCTTGCAATGGCTCAGTTCTCACTTGTAAGAGAAATCTATTTCCCTTTTCCATCTTATCCTTTGTTCTCTCATTAACAATTGACACTCACTTGTAACTTGTAAGCAATGGAATTGGAAAATTTTATAAGGAAAAAAACCTTCCAGACCTCAATTATTGTCATAAAGTAGCAAAAGTTCTTGTGTGAGTGTTAATTAAAAAGAATATTATAGTTGTGGCAATGAAGCAATTATACATCTTTGGATGATGGCCCCATCCATAAAGCAAAAGGTTCTTCCTAATTTTCTATTCTCTCCTTACTCATTTGCTAACAGCTTCATAGTTTGTGTTTTTTTCTGTCATGTGATCAAGTTGTGAATCAAGTCTCTCAATGGTTATACGTCAAAGAGAGTTATATTCACAACCTCGAGGAGAATCTTGCAGCTTTGGAGACAACAATGGAAGAGTTGAGGGCAAAGCGAGATGATTTGTCAAGAAGGGTTGAGAGAGAGGAGAATAAAGGTCTAAGAAGGGTTGCTCAAATCCAGGTATGGCTTACTAGAGTTGAGACCATTGAAAGCCAAGTCGATGATTTGTTTGGTATCAAAACAACTGAGCTTGAAAGGTTGTGTCTTTGTGGGTTTTGTTCTAAAAGTCTGAAGCTGAGAATGTCATTGATGGCTAATAAGTTCGGTGGTATCTCTGGAACCATGGAATGTCTTCAACTCACGACTCTGTTCTTTCATAAAAACGACACGCTGGTGAATATCTCCGGCGATTTCTTCCGGTCCATGCCGAGGCTTGTTGTGTCGGACCTGTCGTTTAACAGACAGTTATCTGACTTGCCAGATGGAATATCGGAGTTGGTTTCGTTGAGATATCTCAACTTGTCATTTACAGACATACAGAGTTTGCCTGTCGGTCTCCGAGAGCTGAAGAACCTAATTCACTTGGATTTGGAAGGTATGTTTAGACTTTCGAGTGTTGCTGGGATATCTGCGCTACTGAAGTTTAAAGTATTGAAACTGCAACGTTCTAACGTATCATACGGTGTCGACACAATGGAGGAGTTACAAGTCTTGGAACATTTAGAAATCTTAACCATAGGAGTCAATTCTGATTCGGATTTAGATCGTTTCCTAAGCTCTCACAAGCTGATGCGTTGCACACAAGCGCTAGTAACCGTGGGCTGCGAGTTAGAATCGTCAGATGTATCGGTTTTCGCTGGCATGGAGAAACTCCGCGAACTCGTTTGCTTTCAATGTACGTTTCCTGAGAAAAAGATGGATATTACAAGAAGCATCATCAGATCAAGCGCCTGGTTCTAGAGCCTCTCTCACATTAATCTGATGATTTGCAAAGGGGTAAGAGATCTGACGTGGCTGATGTTCGCTCCGAATCTTACAATGATTTCTGTCGACGGTGCAAATGAGCTTGCAGAGATAATAAGCAAAGAGAAAGCTAATGATGTTGGTGAAGAAGAAGCAGCAGAGGTCGTTCTTTTCCAGAAACTAAGCATTCTAAAGCTGGTTAATCTACCAGAGCTGAAGAGCATCTATCGGAGTCCTCTACCGTTTCCTTGTCTTACGAGAATCATTGTATTCCAATGTCCAAAGCTGAGAAAGCTTCCGATCAACTCTAAAAGCGGCTCAGTTGGTGAAAAGGGACTCGTCATAACTTGCTTTAAGGGAAAATGGTTAGAGGAGGTTGAATGGGAAGACGAAGCTACCAAAGCCCGTTTCTTACCTTCATGTATACAGGTCTAGTTTCTCCTCTCGTCTTCTACTTGCCTATTGCCAATCTAGAACATTTTTTCATGAATTTTCTTTTCTCACTCTCTTTCTTTTTCTTCCTTTTTATGCTGGTTTTTTCCAATAGATTGGTGGGTTCTACTCTGACTCGTGAGGCAGGCGGGTTTGCAGTTCCTATTGCTGTCGTATATGGTCGATCTATGATCAAGTTGTGAATCAGGTCTCTCAATGATTATGTGTCAAAGAGAGTTATATATATTCACAACATCGTGATGCATTGAAGTTGTTCCAAAGGAAAGTTGGAGTGGAGAGTTGTCAAAGAGAGTTAGATTGAGGAAGAAACAAAAGGAACATATGAAGTGTTGTACATGCATGATGTTGTTCTTGAAATGGTATAGAGTTGATTGGATTGTGTTCTTCTATAAAGCTACAAGTAAACCTCATTAATGAACCTCGTACAAAGCATATGATGATGGTGACACGTCGATAGGTAGTGGTAGTGAGAGATAAGAGAAAGACATTTGTGAAAATCATTTCTTGGAATGTCAAAGAGTTAACGTTACAATTACTATGTTCATAGCTTCTAATGAAAACATTGATTAAACTCCCAAAAAAGTGCCTAAAAAATGTGTAAACAACCAGGTGCGAGGAGGAGCAATATTAATAGTTTAATACATAAAATAATGAGAATCCGAACGTCGGATAGCACAACATATATTTTTCAAAAAAGAGAAGAATGAAATTTTCATTTTTCTTGTTGCCCCCAAAAAAAAAAAAAAAACAAAAAAAAGGCTCACTCACATGAATACGATGAATTAATCACACAGATCAAATCAGACCCATTACATGACAACAATCAAAAGACTAAACAAATATAAATGAAAGAGAAAAACAATCATTTGTAACATAATCAGGTACTGTCGTCTGCAGAGTAAGGACGAATAAAAGCATTGTTCATTTGCCACACCTTAAACGACGCTGTAACGGTCGCATCAATGGCGTTATTGAACAAGAAAAGCTTTGTAGCTCCATAGATGGCTTTTGTCGGGTATACTCTTGAGGTAATACATGTTCTTCCACCTTGTCCAAATCCTTCTACTATCGAATGATCCACCTACATATACATTACAAAGTTGAAATTAATCACAACGCAATTAAATCAAATTTTTGTTTCCTGTTATCTGAAATGAATTTTATTGTTTAAAGCTAATAACTTACCAAGATTCTCATGGTCAATTTTTCTCCTTTCAGGACTGGTACGAAGCTTCCGTATACCGGTTTCACCACATCGTTTGCTTTGGTCGACCTAAGAAAAGAGTTTTTTTTATATTAACCGTAAATCAATATTTTGTTAAACGGCTAATGATTTATGTTACGAAATATGCATTTGCTGTTTTAGAATTTTTAGTTCACTAACTAATATATAGTATAAAATGCAATTGATGGATGGATTAATTTGCTGAAGAGGTCCTTACCTTGAGGTGTCAGTGCAAAAGAAAGTTTTGAGTTTTGAATCTTTTCCCTTCGTCACATAGAAGTAAACCGGAGTTTGTTCCGACAAGCTTTGGTCAGCAAGAACTGAGAATCCGAACGGCCCTAAAGCCCCACGCACGGTGGAGCCTCCGCTTGATTCGCAGCTGAATTCTTCGTCGGCCTCCACGGAGTCCTCTCCAAAGATTACTTCGAGATCGTCCTTCTTGATCTTGAACTCAGCCTCTATGTCTAGCTGAGCGGCGGGACCCACCTCGACCGGAACCACCGTCCCTGGTCCAACCGTCATGTGAAACTTCTTGCTGGTTAATCTTAGAGATTCGATTTCCTTAACTGGCCATTGAACTAAGTTCTTCCCCGTCTTGGTATCCAAGACAACAGTTCTTGGGATGCCCTGATCATGATTAAAGTAAATTTAAGCCCCTAACTTAGATCGCAAGTTACTAGTACCTCAAAGCCCTAGCTTCCATTACACGTTAGTTATAGAAACCATACCTGAACAGAAGACCAACCCTTTTGTACGTCAGATGATTCGCTGTCAGATTCTCCGATCCAACCCCATAAGATTCTTCGTCTCTTGTGTTGATCATAAAACGTCTTCGATGCATAAAATTTACCGTAATCGTACCTCAAACCGGTACTAATCCCTACATCGATTTTAGGATTATCCGGGACCCATGTTCCGTTTGAATCGTAATACGTCCCAATGGCGTAATGATCGATTCTAGTGTCGTCCATGCTAGCCTTGATGACATGCTTCACATCCGTTCCATTGACCGAAGTGTCAAGACCATTAGCTTTAGTCTTCGACACCGGGTAAAAGTCAATGCACTCCCACATTCCGGTGTCTGGGACTTGGTGCAACAAGGTATCGAGTTGCTCGTAGGTCTTGAAATCGGTAGTGTCGTAAACGAGTGATATTCCAGTTCTATTGATTTTGGAGCCAATCGTGATCCGCCATTTACCGGCTGATGTCTTCCATGCCGTCGTTGGATCACGGAAGTCCTTTGCGCCGATTCCTGGAGGTGGTACGAGAACGGGGTTGCCGGAGTACTTGGCCCATTTCAACAAAAGTGGATCGCTAGGATCCTCAGGATAGGCAAGATTTTGAACCTATAAAAATATAATAGTTATTAATATTATTGATTGGTTCAACCAAATTTATATTGAAAATGTTACCGATACGATGTCAGGTTCAATACTACACTTGTCAAAGAATCATTTATGTTTTGTTAATCCATGACATGTACTTTATATATGAAAAGGTTAGAAATCAAAGATCTATCTAAAACAAGTTTATTTTTAAAATAATTACCTGTACGAATTTATCGGTAGAACCGGTGTAGAGCATGACAATAGAACCATCATCGAGGAAAGTGGCCGAACCGGTCCAAACGCCGTTAGCGTCGTACCATTGGTCAGGAACCATGGCCAACGGGAGGTAAAGCCAATGAATGAGGTCCTTTGACACGGCGTGACCCCAAACAATGTCACCCCACACGGCTGCATTTGGGTTGTATTGATAGAAGAAATGGTACCATCCCTTATAGTACAATGGACCTGGACAGATTTTTAAAATTTTATTTGTTAGAGTCAAAATTAACGTTTTGTAAGTGTAGTGATATTTTAGTTAATAATGAAATAATAGAGACCAGACTAGGTCAAAATGTATCATAATGTATGGCCTAGCATAATGATAAAGATATGTAAGTCTAGAAAGTATTTATTGTAGCTTAAAATTACTAGATATAATCTAAGTTGTTTTCTTTTTCCTTTTTGCCGGGCTAGTTTTCTAGAGTGGAATCTATTAAATTATTATAAACCAGTTATGCTGAGATGGTAAAAACACAATCTATATATATGTGGACGGACCAACATTGGCATAAATCAATAGTAAAAAGCAAGCTTTTACTAAGTAAATCCCTACCTATAAAGTACGGCGTTTCAAAATGCGATTGGGTTGGTAGAACGAGTTAAATCATATCACAAAATAGACTCTCAAACACACTAATGGCCAGTAACGGGCAAACAATGATTTGTACAATTTGCACATGACTCACGTGGTGTTTACATAACAAACAAAACATAAATAATCTAAACAAAAAGGAACAAACATTATTGGCTTTCATGACTTTCTGTTCAGATTTTGTCATGTACTTTTATTTTCCATTTTTTTTTCATTTTTTTGTTCATTGGCATTAATTGTGGTCCGGCCGCAAAAGACGAGCCGTGTTGGCAATAATTATTGGAGTATCTACCAATAATTTCGTTGGGTTTTAGAGATATCATCTACCAATTGTGAAGCTAGCCAATAATTTCTTATGGAGTAATATGTCTTCCATATTTTGCATTACCAAAAAAAAAAAAAAGTTTTCCATATTTTATATGAATAAACAAGGTCAACGGAATGTATATACTTTTTTTGGGTCAACGAAAATGAATATACTTTTAAAAGCACAAAAATAGAACTAGAAGACTTCAATGTAGGATCTAGAGCTTACCATTAGGATCTGCAGAGGATCAGAAGCCACAATTTTGCCATTCAGAAACGCCAATCGAGTAGATATACAAAAAAGAGCAATACATTAAATACGAAATGAACAAATGAAAAAGTGACAATGAAAATGTACGATCCCTGGTTACAAATCCTCAGGAGTCGAAACTAAAAATATTTTATTACTCTTGCTTAATTACTTTAATATTGACCTTAATTTATAGTCTAACTATATACTGTAAATCGGTATGAAATTCAATAAAAAAAACATATAGCAAAAAAGTGAAATCATATGATCTTGTTTGGAAAAAAAAAAAGGGAAAACACTTTTTGTACTATTTTAGCTTTATATAATAAGATAAGAAATTTATCAGTCGGAAAAAAAAAAATATATGTACGAAAACAAATAATGATTAATTAATTACTTATGCATAGAACTAATAGTCTCTTTTGTTCATACCGTTCATCCAATTTTTCTCAGGCTGGAAATGAAACGCCGTTCGTTGCCATGACAGCATAGTATTGTTCCACTCAAACGCTTCTGTTTTCCGATCATCGGAAAGTCTCGAAACCCGTTCGTTGCTCTTCTCCGACACGCCGGCCAAACGAGCACGTGACTCTGCCGCTGCTTCATGATTGACGTAATTATTGCGTGCGGATCCGTCGTGTGTGACGATGAGAGCGACGTACAAAGCGATCAACAGAAAACCAGATAAGACAGCGAAATGGACTGTGATGGGTCTTCTCCGTCGGGTCTCCGGGATCGAGTCGGATCTTGAATCGGATAATGGATCTTGTTGGGAAGTGACCAGCAAGAGAGATTCAGAGCTTGCCATTTCCGTTATGCTTTGGTTTCTTTAGATTTGATGGTTGTTACAGAATATGGCAAGTCCAATTTATATATCGGAAATTTAGCTCAAAAGGAATAAAAAAACACAAATCTCAAAATTTTTTTTTTTTTTTATTAAATCAGACAGGTGGGGAGGGTTTAGATAGAGAACTGGATTGGGTTGACAATATGGAGCTGTGATTTATGTATGTATATATATATATGATTGACATATCTTATTACAAAATATTTACTAAATTCAATTTACGATATAATACATGTAGTCAGTTAAGAATATACTTTTTTGTTTAATGCTATATCTTTAACTAAATATTATTTTAAGTATGTATTGAAAGTGGAATTTGGAGTGATTTAAAGTGATTTGTATTAAAATGACAAATACACTGTTATTCAAACTTGAATTCTAAAAACATTTTTAAAATCCAGTGTTATTGAACTTGTGATTTTAAAATTCACTGTTATTGGAAATATTTTTAAAAATAGATTTTAAAAAAAAATTATTTTTAGAGTGATTTGGTGAGATTTTTTTGTTAATTAAAAATAAAAAACTCTACATCACATGGTCCACTAAAAATCAAATCACTCTAAATCACTCCAAAATTCCAAATCTCAAGTTCAATACACCCCCATAGTGTACTTAATAAGAAGAATAAATTTGAAATAAAATCTAAACTTCTGCAACCATTATCTTGTGATAAATACTACTAGTGTTGCTAATATTATCTTGTGATAACTTTTTGCTATAATATTAATGCTTTATAAAAAAAATTTTTATTGAATTGTTTTCTAGGGAACATAATCAAATTCCAAAGCTAATTTATATCTGATATATTTATTAAAAATGCAAATGCAAATACAAATACAAATACAAATGTACCTAACATAATAAAATGAAATATTAAAACATTGTCTTGCAAAAATATAGTCTTATTGTATATGATTATGAATCAGAATGACTGTTAACATATTATTTTAATAAAGTTTTGCCTGAAGGTAGAAGAAAAAACTTACAAACAATTAAATAATGAATAAGGTGAGTTAGGTGAATATACATAGTTGACTATTTTATTAAAAAGTTAACAATAGTAATTGCAAAATATACTCTCTCACATTTGGTTCAAATATCCTACTAAAACTACTCTTGTTACATTTGACAAAAAAAATAAAACTACTCTTGTTACATGCGCGAGATAATAAGAAAATAGTGAGATAAACATGTTAGAGAAGATTTGACGGCTAGCTGTAATTTTTTTTTTTTTTTTTTTTTGATAAAGGGTTTTCATATTGAAATCATATAGCTGTAATTATGACGCCGGAAATTTGTTTTCGGATTTTGCCAATAACCATATAAATAATACATTTCTAACTAACATAATATGCTGAGTTTATAATGTGTTAAATACTTAAATTATGTATCACATCAACATCAACCTAATACGATTTTTTATTTATTACCAATGCTGGTCATAGTAGTTCAAAAGAAATGTACTCCATATTTTAATTTAATTCACCCACGTTTTAATTGGTGTCTATAAATGGGCCAACCTAATTTATATGTCTTGATCAGTAGTCTTTTTCAATTAAATACATACTGATTATTATTTTTGAACTTTTGTACGTCCATTTCACCCCTGGAGTTTATTAGGCTCGGTAAATCTCAAAGCCTTATTTTGGTTGATATTATTGATATGTGGATAACGGTTGAATCATTGACATTGGCTAAAATTAGTTACTAAAGCCATGTCGTATTTCTCTTTTCGTTAAAATAATCTTGAATAAATTACTTAGATAAAAAAACAAAGGCCACGAGGAACGCGAGCGTAGGACGGGCTGACCACTAATTTGAAGCTAGACGTTTAAGTTTAAGTTTAAGTTTAGAGAAAATGTTTAAGTTTTTCTTAGGAAGTAGGAACATGTTAATCTTAACATTCATACCAAAAAAAAAAGTAGGAACATGTTTACAGCAAGATCTCAGATCTATTATTTATCGAGCAGAAAACGGTGATGCAGTTAACATGAATAATAATATTAAACACGTCTGCATATATAGATATATCGTACTATGGAGTATTAAACATTTGTGATTGGTCAGGCCACGTGAAATTTTTCGTTTTTATATCACATATATAAATAAAATCTCATCACGATCGTTGTTTGATATAAATACTCTCATCACGATCGTGTCACATACCTGTACCCAACAATGATGAAGATAAATGATCTTCATTTTTTTTTTTTTAAACTATTTAGTTAGTTAGCTATATATACTTTCGTCTATTTTATCGATTTTTATGATTAATTTGTTTGTTTGTAGTGTGTTGTATCATTGAGTCGAACGGGTTTTAGAGGTTTTTTATTTTACATCGACACATTTTTATTCTTAAAGTGCATTTGGAGAAATTTTTTTTATTTAACGTTGATTTGAAGTCGATTGAACAAACAGAGGTAAAGTTATACTAATTTTAATGTAAACATATCATGATGAATATGCTACAAACTGTCAGCCATAGATTGAACAAACAGAGCTTCTACATCTAAGGTTGTATTCAATTAAAATATAAAGACAAGATCTCAAATAATAATACGACAAGTCTATTAATTGTTGGACGTGGAAAGACAGAGCCCATTCGGTTTCTCACAAGAAAAAGACGTTCTCTGGCTCCATCTAAAATAGTACAATTTATTATTATGTTTTTTTTTTTTGAAAAAACAATTTATTATTATGTTTCTCTCCAACTTCTGAAAATGATCCAAAGTAATATCAAAAATAATAGAAAGAAATCAACACATCTATTTTTCTTATAAGATTCCTTTCCAAAAGTATGAAATAAACTTTTAGAAAAGGGTAAGTTTATCCGACAGTTAGATTTGGAAATATTAAACACCTTTTGTCTTTGATCTCTTTTAGAGGCAAAATACATATATGAGACGACTGAGTTCTGTTTTGGTTTCAGCAATCAAAGATGAAAAAATTAAGAATATATTCTAGCTTCTTTCGTCGGAATTTTCTTCTGAGAAAAGGACCAATACACATGTATCATTCAGAAAGTCACAATATTTTCAATTTGGTTCCAACTATATATTTTGCTTTATGCCTAACTGTCATAGTCTTGTGACGAGTTGTCTTGGAAAAAGAGTATAAACCCGTTTGTCCTGAGCTAAATTTCCACTGAAAACAGAGTCATTGCATGTTATGGTAGGCTAGATTGAGTTTTCTCAGCTCACCCTGAGATTAGTCGGCTTATCTATGATATTATATAGCTGTGTTGGCATGGTCCTTATAAGACTAGTTGAAGCTTAATTTTTTCCAATTTGGTGTTGGATCCTTAATCACCCATATATATAAATAAATAAATACATACTTTATCTAAATTCTGATTTGCGTTGGATCGGAGTATACAGTTCGGCATCCTAAATTTAAAATTTTAATTCAAAAGTACAAGCACGATTGCAAGAAAAAATATCAATTATTATTAACATGATACTCTTTTTGTTTCTTTCCGTTCCACAAAAAGCCATTCTAATTTATTTTACACATATTTTGTAAATACTAATTTTTATACATTTTATTAATATACTAGATAAGTTTTTCTCTCTAACGGAGAAGAGAAGATGTATAAAGCCTTTGTAAATGATAACTTATTGATATTTATTGATATTGATAAATTAGGCATGCAGCTAGTGTATATCAAATTATTTTAATTTCCAGCATATACTATACTGTTATAATTAATCTTAATTGGAAACCTAATTATGATTTCTAAATGTAAAAATGCACAGACTAAGCATACCCGCTCCGTTAACCCAACTAATTAATCTGATTTTCTGTTGACATTAGCCAACTAATTCAAGACAATTGATTTTATTTTTATTTTTTTGCTAAGCATCTATCATGGCATTTTGATCATTGGTGATCAAAAATTAATTAACTAAATCTAAGATCTGTTTTAATTTGAGATTTAAGAGATATCAATCTCACATAGTTTCAGACTTTAATACTTTGCCGTATACAACAATTATTGGACATTAAATGCCAATATAATGAAGCTTGGTAGAATCGTGACCTAAGCTGACATGGATCTGACTCAGACGAACACGTTTATTTTCATCCTTACTTGTCTTCATGTTATCTGTCATTTGGTACACACCGAAGAACAACTTCTATTTTTTTTCTTTCTTTAAAATATTATTTATATATTTTACTGTTTTAATTGACAACTAGTGAAATTAATCTATATAGTTTAGACTTTTCTCCAGAAACTGAGTGNAACCGAGGGCTTTTAAAATTAAAAAAAAAAAAAAAAAAAACTCTATGATTAGAAAAAACATAATGAACTAATGATGCGCCACATATAACAATTTTTTATACGCCATCAGAACATGCACATGCATGGATTAGATAGACGAAATGATGCAGTAAAATACTCGTTCTTTGAAAAATTCATACATATGATATAGTAGTCTTTGTGTGAGATGTGTTCCTCTTTTCCGCGCTTGGTGTGTCCAGTGTCGTCTCTGCTATTATTGCATATACATAATAGCTAAAGTTTATCACACAAAAAAACAAGAAACAAACATTTTATACGTGATAATAAAAACAATAAGAATAAATTAGAAAAATTAAATTTTGATATTGAGTTCCAATAGTTTAAGGTTTAACTTTTTTTTTTTGATCAACAAGACCCATGTATTACTAGAATGAACAGAGTTGGCTAGCTTCGGAGGCTAACCAATTCGGGACCATAGTGTTTACATAGGAGAAAATTAAACATAATGTTCATACTCCTTTGAGAGCCAATCGGCACAATTACATTAAACTTAAGTGGGATGAAAGTAATAGAGAGACAAGTGAAAGAGGATCAAATGAAATAAAATTCCTCAAACTCAATAGCCAATGAAGGCCATATGTCTTCTTCTTGATAAGCTTGATTAACTGGAGGCAATCAGATTCATATCTAAGGTTGGTGATGTTCAAGCTAAGATTAGCTTTCGTTGCCCAAACCAGAGCCGCCAGTTCCGCATGTAACGGGACAAAACCTGATTCATATAGAGACAGCTCCAAAGACTTTGCCTCCATCTTCTTTTTCTAAAACGAATCCTCCTCCTCAAAATTGGCTATTGAAATTCCAGGAAGCATCCACCTGACAGCGCGGGAGATTATGATCCGACTCTATTCTCTGAGATTCTTTCTGTGGCACTGTCCTTTTGGGGCTTTGCAACTAGTTGCGCTACGTACCATGCCTCTGTTTCGGATATAGCTATTTGGACAGTGTCTTTCGGGGGAACATCCTTGTTATTAAATACTTTTTCGTTCCTAGCTTTCCACAGGAACCATAGCATCCATGGAAAACTCGCCAAAGCTTTCTCCTGGACATTGGATTCTTTCGCACGCCACAACAAATGGTCAAAGTTCGTAAAGATAGCTTCGCTCGGGAAAAATCCTGGAATGGAAGGAATAGGAGATCTTTCCCATACTCGTACTGCTGCTGGAGATTCGAACAGTAAGTGGTTAACTGTTTCGGAAGCTGCACCACATCGTGGGCATGCTCTATCAAAGCCACAA
The DNA here is from genome assembly GCA_900406535.1 of Noccaea bulbosa. NCBI lineage: Eukaryota > Viridiplantae > Streptophyta > Magnoliopsida > Brassicales > Brassicaceae > Noccaea > Noccaea bulbosa. The sequence goes on along the minus strand of OVBJ01000767.1, from coordinate 16,195 downwards.
TGCCTCTCAACAAGATTATGGCGGGTCGGTAAAATTCCTGAAATGGCTCTCCAAAGAAAATGTTTAATCTTTGTTGACGTCCTTAGAGACCATACTCTGTGTTTTAGAGCGTTTGTGCTGGGTTCGATCGAGCACCTGTTTGAGTCCCACATTTTCTTTAAGTTGAGCCGCGAGCATATAACCTGTTTAAGGTTTAACTATACAAAGTTTATATGTAGATATAATTTTGTCATACTTCTTTATTTTAACACAATTTTGCTTCCTTCTTTATTTTAATCATTTTTAATGTTAAAATTACTCTAAAAACTTGATTAAAACCACCATGGAACGGTGGTCTAATGCACCTGAGTACTATATTATATCAATCCCTATCATATTTTTGTATAATTATATTTTTTATATATAATATTTGCATGACGCGGATAACACCGAATTTGCTATATATTATTGGAAAATAATAATTTTAAACACAATCAAAGTACCAGTTTACGAAATGATGGCTAAATTATATTTTTTAGATGTAATATTTGCAGAAAGAAAGAATGAGATGTGAAGTTGTGAGAAAATCAGAAGTGGATGTTTAATTTGAAAACAAAATATATTTGTTTTTTGATAAAGTTGAAAACAAAATATATAACTATTGAAATACAATATTAAGGAAAATAACAACAGAAGGTAGGTACTCTTATGCTGCATCAAAGAAAACACAAACCATATCTCTAGAATATCAAACAAGAACCTTCGAGTTTTTGTTGGATGGTCATGGCTATCTTGTTCTCCATTCCATGAGTAAGATAATTCTTCCAGTAACCAACTTCCCCTTTACGGAAGTAATTCTTGAAAATGTTGTGACTTGTCTAACCTCCAAACCGCTCATATTACGCTGAGAGCAAAGGTCAAAGACCACGTCAACCAATCTACTGTATTCTTCTTCCTTAGTAAAAGGACATCCCAAGAAATGCGCAAGTCTCTTGATCTGATCACGAGGTTCTACTTTCATCTCCTCATACTTTATGAAAAGGACATGCTTGGGGTCTTCCAAGCTTCCTCTCCAATACCTCAGTACATGATCCCAAAAGGGTCCATAAAAGATAGATCGAGTTGAACATAGACTCGAGAAAGCTTCTATTTGGTTCTACTTTATGAATAGCTCACGCGTAAAACCAATAGGAAACCAACGTGTCCTTATGTCCCTGCACACGTACACAATCTTGCAAGGACAGTCCTTGAGGGTCTGGTGCATCATATGCAGTGCATGTGATTTGAGAACAGCCTCAGAACGGATGAGAACTTGGACAGGTCATGTTCCTCAATCCTATGACTTAGCCAGCCAAGACCTCTTCATGCACTGTACGATTGATTTGCAACTCCAAGAAATTCGAAAGAATTTTCTACTTCATGACAGAATGTGATATTGTATAGTTATAGTAAATGCTTGAAATTGTATTTAACCATAATGCCAGATTACTTGTTATTGTCAGTCTTAACACTCTGTCAAGTCGCATATGCTGGCCTGATATGAGCTGCTTAATTATAAGAATTACGTTCAAAGGAAGAATTTGTAGCAACTATATATGGAATAATATAAATGGAAAACAACTTAAAATAGTGGAAACGAGAAGATTAATAAAGACACATTCAGTGGCGGAGCCACATAGCGTAAGATGAGGGCTGTTGCCCCCAATGAAAAAAAAAAATTAATGCAATTTTCTAAAGAGAATAATTACTGCCCCATATCAAATATTGTATTTGCCTCCATTAACTTATTTCTTTTGTTCAATTAATTTATTTGATCAATTTATTTTTATATATTTGAATATTGTTCATCAAATTTGGTAGTCAAATAAATGTACTTACCTTTTTCTCTTCATATCATATCACTTATAGTTTTTTTATCAACATTTACAAAAACTATATATAATATTACCATATTTTAAAAGACTTAACATGTACTAACACCAAATNAAAAACCAAAAAAAAAAAAAAAAAATTTTTTTTTTTTTTTTTTTTTTTTTTTGTCAATTTTGGTTACATTTTTTAAAAAATCAATGCATCTATATATATAAAAATAATATATGAACATGCTATAGTTTTTAAATTTAATAAAATTTTAGTTTTAATAATTATGCCCCCAATAATTTTTTTTTTCTGCCTCCGCCACACATTACCATTTATTTAGATGATAGGATATAGAAGGCATATACAATCGAGAGGATCAATAACCTTCTACGACACATACATACATAAACCACCAATTTGATCAAAAAAAAAAAAAAAAAAAAAAAAACCAGCAAACAAACTTATTCAAATACTAGCTCAGGCGTCTAGCATTTTTGGCACATTCACAACAATTATTGAAAATAGGAAAACACAAACACTTAGGTACGTCCGTATATATGTGTGATATCTTTTTTGGATATGAGTGTTGTTTAGGCAGTACTTTCAACTGCTGTAAGAGAGCTCTTGTTGCACAAAGTAGAACACACCTTGGTGCACTGTTCAACCGCTCCATTGACAATTTCATTTGCGTCTACTCGCGGAAACAAAACTCAAATAGATAATTATATTGTCATATATATTATTCTAACAAAAATGATACTATCTATTAAGCCTGTGAAGAATATTGCATTACCGGAGTTCTGGAGAGTGGTCATGGCACCACACACTGAGAATCCACACCCCAACTTGCAGTATTCATTGACAGCATCACCTTGAGCTAGAAACAAAACATGTGCACGAAAAATGAAATCTCGAAATCTCCACCGATCTTGTAACAACTAAAATAGTAAAGCACAATTAATGCAATATAATAGCGAGTTCAATGTACCGGATTGTTTTAGAATGTCATTAGGATATCCCGGGGGGCAATTTCCAGACACTTGTGTGCATGCACACAAATTTGAACATATGTAAGTGCCTGAAGCAAAAAGACATGTATTGAAGCAGTATCTGGCACTTGCGCTCGGGCAGCAGACCGTTGCTTCTACTTGAATTTGCGCCATGACGAGAGTCATTATGACCACACTTAAAATCACAGTTTTGCCTTCCATCCTTTGCTTGATTATTGTTTGATCACAAATTTTTACGTAAGGAAACACTTATTATTGGTAAGCTTTGCACTGATGAAATGGTTATGAAACTAGTTACTTAAATACTAGTTGTTCAAAGTACAATTTCAAACGGATATTTTCATTTTTAGAAAGTCCCAGAGTCTAAAAATAGGCATTTACATGCTTCACGACCACCTTGTGTCTTTCAATCATTTAATGATTGGGTCCTTTCAAATTAATTTTTTTTATTTTATTACTCCAAGGTGGTCTTCAGTGCTAGTTAGCAAAGAGTAAAGTTTATTTTGTCTATCCACCAGAAACAAGCATATCCAAGAAAAGATATCACGTACCTAAGTTTACGTGACAAAAATGCTAGACTCTCTCTTTGAAAAATTAAGTTGTTGCTGGTTTATGTATGTGTCGTGGTAGAAGGTTGTCGATCCTCGATTGTATATATATGCCTTCTATATCATATCATCTAAATAAATAATAATGTGTCTTTATTAATATCCTACGTACTCTCGACTGTTTTAATTTGCCATCAATTCATATAATTCCACACTTTACACAAATGTTTTCTTAGGACGTAATTTTCAATACAGCATATGCAGCTTAGCAGCAGTGATAAGACATGCAATTTTTCCTGAGGACTCTGTATCTAAGAAAATAACAGAAATTTATATGAGAACAAGTTGGTCGAACAGTAGATGAAAAGAAAGTTTTTCACTTAAGTTGTCATGATTTGATAATCTACCTTAATAGATTTCACAGTAGTATTATTTCGCAAATTTGCCCTAAAAAAAAAGATACATTCGATGTCATATTTGATTTTAATCCAATCCGAAATGTGAAACCTAGTTAAAAACTCAGAGTTCGAAATGGATCAGATGATGAAACTAGACTTACTTAAATACTGGTTGTTCCACGTACAATTTCATTCCGATATTTTCATTTTTAGAATACTCCAGAGTCCAGAGTCTAAAAATAGGCATCTACATGCTTCACGACCAGCTTGGCTCTTTCAATCATTTAATGACAGGGCTCCTTTCAAATTAAATGATTTTATTAATTATTATGTTTGTTCTTATCAATTTGGTCTAGTTGCAACACTTTGGGGTACTGAGACTTTAGAAATGGAAAACTGTGTGGTCTTTAGTGATATAACAAAGAGTAAAGTTTATTTTGTCACCGGCTCCGAGAAGGCGATTTTCGTGAAACCGAAGAAAATATAGGTTTAGGATTGTTTCGCCTGGATTGAAAATGGTATGTAAATGTAAAACCTCAAGTCGTATGGATTGATTAAATATCTCTCGCGGACGTTGGCTTCTCTTGATCATCATCTATCCATTTATGATGGTTTATACTACATTCTAGTCTTCTGATCTTCTAAGGTATTTTTAATCCTCACGATAAGATGTTTACAATTAATCTATCATTATCTAAAGCAACCAACCGATTTTTGAATATGATTGTAATATCATAAACTCATGTTTTTTAATCCTCTCAATAATATGCAATCCTTTTTTGAATATGATTGTTTAGGCATTTTTAACTGCTGCAAGAGAGCCCTTGTTGCACTATTCAACCGCTCCATTAACAATTTCATTTGCGTCTACCCACGGAATCAAAACTCAAATAGATTAATTCGCTTGTCATATTCATACATATATATATATATATTATATTCTAACAAAAATGATAATATCTAGTAAGCTTGTAAAGATTGCATTACCGGTGTTCCGGAGAGCGGTCATGGTACCACACACTGAGAATCCACACCCCAACTTGCAGTATTCATTGACAGCATATTGAGATATATGTTACTATTTATATAACAGTTTTTCTTGGCTATCCTACCGGCAAGAAAGGGTGGTTACTTTATGATCTCGAAAAAGAAATAACTTTCTCTTCTCGGGATGTTAATTTCTGTGAAGATCAATTTCCGCTTGCAACGATCACGCCGATCTATGATCCTGCCGCTAATATACCTGATTCTACAACTCCCACTAGTCCCCCTTCTGGTCCTCTTCCTGTTTCCGATTCATCTCCAAACTTGGTATCGCCTACAAATCCGACCCAGCCGTGTGAACCAGAGGATGATAACGAACACGAAACCGAAGTGCAGCCAATAGACAACGCAATACCGGCTTCTGAAACAGCTCCACAGTCAACTCCACTTGAGATCGTTCCCACTGAAACATTAGGCCGTGGTCAACGAACAAAGATTCCATCTACTCGACTTCACGATTTCATCGTCAGTTCTGTTTCTATAGATCTTCCCTCCTCTCTCTCCTCAACTTCACCTTCTCCTCAGTCATCTTCAGGTTCGTTATACCCCATCTCAAAATATCTCTCTTGTGCTAAGTTTTCTGTGAATTATTGTAGCTTCCTCACATCAATTACATCGCAAACTATACCACGTTCATTCTATGAGGCGATGAAGTATGATGTATGGAAGGATGCGATGAGCTCAGAAATTTCAGCGCTTGAACGGAATCGCACTTGGGATCTTGCTGAGTTACCACCGAATAAAAAGGCGCTTGGTAATAAATGGATTTTTACTATCAAATATCATTCTGATGGGTCGTTGGAGCGATACAAAGCACGTTTGGTTGTTTTGGGTAATCATCAAAAAGGAGGAGATGATTACACAGACACCTTCTCTCCGGTGGCTAAGATGACAACGGTGCGTGTTTTCTTGGATTTTGCGGCAAAGAAGAATCACGAAATCCACCAAATGGACGTCCATAATGCGTTTCTTCATGGAGATCTTCATGAGGAGGTTTACATGAAGTTACCAAAGGGATTCTTGTCATCTAATGATACACGTGTTTGTCGTCTTCGAAAATCCTTATATGGGTTAAAACAAGCTCCGCGGTGTTGGTTCGAAAAACTTGGAGACGCTCTTCTCCAATATGGTTTCACTCAGAAACGTTCTGATTACTCATTATTTGTCTACTCAAAGAATGGTGTCTCTCTCCGGATATTAGTCTACGTTGATGATTTAATTATCTCTGGCAATACTTCGGCAGATATCGCTTCATTCAAAGACTATCTTTCTACATGTTTTCACATCAAGGATCTTGGTCACCTTCGTTATTTTCTTGGTATAGAGGTTGCACGCAACTCAACTGGCATTTATATTTGTCAACGGAAATATGCAACTGATATTGTTACCGAGGCTGGTCTTCTAGGATGTAAACCAGCCGGATCTCCTATTGATCAGAATCATCTTCTGGCCTTATCCACCAACACGGTTCTCGATGATCCTACCCGATATAGACGTCTTGTCGGACGCCTGATCTATCTTCTTGCCACTCGGCCCGATCTTGCTTATGCAGTTCACATTCTCTCGCAATTTATGAAGACTCCGACCGAAGATCATTGGCTTGCGTCTCTAAAAACATGTCGCTATCTCAAAGGCACTCTTGGTCAAGGGGTTCTTCTGCGCGGTGACTCATCACTTCATCTTCGTGGATGGTGTGACTCCGATTATGCTGGATGTCCATTAACAAGAAAATCACTTACGGGTTGGGTTGTTCAGCTTGGAACATCTCCTATCTCTTGGAAAACAAAGAAACAAGATACCGTGTCTTGTTCGTCTGCTGAAGCTGAATATAGAGCCATGGGAGAAGTGACTAAAGAGTTGCTTTGGCTAAAGTCTTTACTTTGCGAAATTGGGGTGGATCACACAGAACCTATGACACTTATGTGTGACAGTCAGCCTGCAATTCATATTAGCAATAATCCTGTTTTTCATGAAAAAACAAAGCATGTTGGAACACAGTGTCACTTCATTCGCGATGAGATTGTAAAAGGAGTCATCAAACCTCAACATGTTCCTACAGAAGATCAACTTGCAGATATCTTGACGAAAGCTTTGGGACGAAAGGAGTTTGATGCATTTCTCTCCAAGTTGGGCATTTGCAATCTTCATGCTCCAACTTGAGGGGAGGTATTGAGATATATGTTATATCTCGATTTAGGATTTTAGATTTTCCAATTCCTACTTGTAATAGGTTTCCTTTTAGCTTTAGGATTCGGTTTTCTTAATGTTGTATAAATACTTTACCTTGTAGTTCATTCAATAACAAGTCAATACATTCAATCATTCAGAATTTGTCACAATGTTTGATGTTGTTCATCATATTTTAGTTGAATCGTTCCAAGACTTGCTGCTAATTCCTATTTGAAGAACTCACATTAGATTTCATAGATTAATTCAGAGAAGATGGATGAATACAAAACCTGTAAACGAATAATTATCATCTACCTAGGAAGACTTTAGACACCACACGACTACAAGTTTATAAGGAATGAACATGGAGCCGTCATATTTGTAATGTAGTAATTGCAAACTTCGAAGGTGTTCATCATATTTTCGTTCAGTCATTCCAATACTTGCTTTTACTTCCCTCTCGTCAGACCAACTGTAGATTTCGTACAATGGATTGAAAGAGGAGGTTAGATCGAGAAAATGTAAACAATTCAGTATGACATGGATCACATAACGGAATGCCTTAGATCGAGAAAATGTAAACAATTGAGTATGCCTTGTCAGATCAGCCGTGGATCAAATTAAGGGACGCCGCATAAATCCAGTAGGAGATTCGGAAGAGAGAGGAAAAAGGAAGAGCAACTGATTTTTTGATGGAGGCATTATGACCTGATTGATTTACCGCGTGAGATCACATAGAATCTGGATCGTAGTTTTGGTAACAGATCAAAGGAAAGAGAAGAAACATAGTAATTTGGGACACAAATGGAGATGACAGGTGATGGACATAACCGGTAGAGTCATAGAAAATCGTTTGTACCTGAAAAGTCGATGGGTCGATAGAAAGAGGTTAGATTATACGGTGTTCGGAAAAGTTTGTGTGGGTTCCGTAGCTTGCAGATTGGGGTGTTTTATAGGGTCTTATGACAGTGGTGAGGAGTCGGCTTACAGTGGCCATGAAGAAGCAGGAAAGCCGAAGCCATTCATAACATTATAACAAATTCTTTAAAAATACATATTTCCTCGCATGGGCTTTTAAGTTAGTAAGTGGGCAATGAATATTAGGAAGCTGTTTTGCTGTGATATGAATCGCTTCGGCTTTCCTGCTCTCATTGTGTAACACCGACTTAAAGATGGAGACGACGGTGAGCTGCCAAGTTGATCGGTGAGCTCTAGCTGAGTACCATGGGCTGGCGAATTTGGTAATATGTTGTCGGGCTTCTGTCTGAGTATTTTCATGGGCCCGCAAATTAAGTTATCAATTTAATTTTCTATATGCAAAGTACTTTTAACTTAAAAGCCCATGCGAGGAAATATGTATTTTAAAAAATTGAGCGTGGGACTTGGGAAAGGCGCTGACGTATTACTCTAACAAAGAAAGTTGGAATGCTGACGTGGATAGCCTAAGAGGCCCCAAAAAGCTATTTTAACGTATTAGTAACTAGGGGATATCCCAGGCTACGCCCGGGTTTTTCTTATACATTTTAATTTTTTTTTGTTTATTGTTACATATTTAGCATTTGATTATATATTGTATACATCTTTTGTAATGCTCGTATTTCGTAATCTCCAAAACACATAAATATAGGTCTAAAACATCGGAAAGACACGTTGTAAGTTACATTCCATAAACTTTGCATGTGGGTACAATGCCATTGTAGCTCTCTATCAATTGGTACATGTACAGTTCAGAGAATGCAAGACAGAAATATGAATAAGTAATTTGAAAACTTCTGATGTCTCCTTTTAAGCTGAAGACATCATAGGTACTACGAAGAAAAGCTCTATGTACGGTTCTTTACGCCTAAGTCCTTTCATTTTCATATCCCTGAATTAGTTGTTTAGAAATTCTCTTTACTTAAAGACGCTAAGCAAAGTGAGAGAAGAGTGGAATCGTTACAAACTTTCATTATTTTAAGCTGCCGAGGCAGTCTCTTGTATTCATCAAATATTGTTGACCTCTATAGAAAAAGAGAAAGAGAGTTAATTACACATGCCTTGCACTCTCCGAAAAGTGGCCATCCTAAATAACACATTTATTGAGAAATATACTCAAAGCACCATTAAGAGTTGTAAGCTTTTGAGTTTGAAAGTAAATCATATATCAATAAAGAACTAAATGAGGTCAAAGTTTTTTAGCCAAAAAGAAAACATAAATGAAGTCAAAGTTGGTCAGCTAGTAATGTAGCCCACCTTGACTGCAGAAGTCTGCTGCGATATTAAAGTAGACTGTATTTACCTTCGAACTTTGCGTTGTCTTAGTACTGACATCACTTACCAGAGTGACCTTTGGATCCTCGAAAATCATCTTTGCTCAATTACTTTAAATTGTCGCAAATTTATAATCTATTTGAGAGAAAACGATAAGATTTTTAAAGCAAAACAATATAACATAAAAAGAGAATTACAACACCTATTTCAGCATAGCCGCGTACGTCCAAATCTATTTGGAACATCACCTTGATCCCAACAATCTTTTCTCTGGATCATTCTATCTGGTAGTAAATCGGAGGTAAGCTGAACCTCTTGAGCCCATCGTTGGAGGAATGATGATTGATTAAGAATCTACAATTCTTTATTTGTGGAAGTTATGTTGTTTTATTGCATCAAAATAAAAAGGAGAGTCTGGCCATTTGCAAAATATCTTGTATAACACTAAGCAACATGTGTCTTATCTTTTGTACCTCAGCATATTCTTTAAAGTGCAAAGTAAAATCTCCAACCTTGATCCATTTTTTTATGTCTTCCTGTTTAAGAAAGAAATATAAAGCATAAGGAAGAGTGAAGGAGAAGATAAGACATGTATCTTTGGTGAAGAAATTAAAAACCTGGATCACATGACACACAGCTCCATGAGTCATGGTCTCCATGATTCGGGATTTATCAGACACAAGCGTTGAAGAGAAATTAGTCCTGAACTCTATTAAGTATATGGTTAAATGTGTACATTTAAAGCACTAATCACTTAATAGAAAGTGTACGACAAAAACTGAACATGGTGGATGCATATCTTAATTAAATCCAATCTATTAGCAAACCATATTTATGTACCAATTCATCCATAAGGACCATTTAAATATTCAGAACTTTAATTTAGAATTTACAAAGCAATTGAGTAAACGTTGAAGGTGCATGTGGTCATTGAACACCTGGCAAAATAAAGACATACAAACTTATAAGGGAGAATCGTACACCAACAAAAAGGAAGTAAACATGAATCTCTCAGCCAAATTTGACACACAGAAATTTAACAGAATTGTAATATTTTCGGGCTGAAAGTCCTTTGGGTGATTGGGTAAAAAAATGATTTTCCAGCATGCAGCGCCACCTCGAGTTTCTGTAGAAAATATTGTTTTGTCATACTATTATCAACTTCATCAACTAATACAAAACGTCTTGAAACTAACCATGTGACTGAACGCCCAAATCCATCTCCTCTTCCTCCAGACCATTCCTCATCATTTTATTGGTGAGAAGCCTTTTAGACCCTTCACCTATGCTATGCACGTGAAGCTGACCTTTCCTCATATCACATTGTCGATGGATTTGGTAGTGGAAGAACTTCTATGTTTCTCATTCTCGATTTTTGGAAAGTAAGAGTATCATATATGCGAATCGATGATTGGCGATTTGGCTTTCAAAGGAGGAAATTTGAACAAATTGTACTGATAATCACCGAAAAGCGTTAGGAAATCAGTTGAATAGAGCTATGAAAATTCCCATCTATTCACATAAACCTGCGGATCTTATATATATTTACCAATGTCAGCTGGTGAGGCCTCATTATTCTCAGTATCTTTGATCGGAAGGCATGGAGAGGTTATTAACCTGTTTGTAGAGAGCAGGGGGCAAAAGTTATATATGTATTTGAACATAGCGAGACCAAGGGATTAGATTTAATGTCTGTTTGTGTAAGATGAGAGAATGCATTCAACCTGAGAAACATAGAGAATCTCTATGTTTAAGCAATTATTTTTGGGCTGTCTTAAAAGAAGAAAGGCGGGAGTTCATATTCCTTAAACTTTAGGCGGTGATAGGGGAAGAGTGATCGGCGGCCGTTTCGGGAGTTCATATTCCTTAAACTGAAAAATGTCAGAGAGAGAGAAGAACAATGATCTGAGAATTTCTGGATGCTTATTACGAGAGGTGATTACAGAGATATATACTCTAATACAAGTATCAAACTTTCCTATGCTAGATTATTCACACGGTGTACATTAATAAGAGACTATGATGAAGGCGTGACTGGTGGGATACAGTTGACTGGAATTGATATCCCATTACCCTCCCTCAAGCTGGAGCATGAAGATCAAGAATGCCTAGCTTGGTGCGGAAGAAATCAAAGCTTTGGCGGCCCAATGGTTTTGTAAATATGTCGGCCAATTGCTCAGTTGTGGAGACATGATGAGGAGTGATTGTGCCATTTTGAATCTGTTCACGAACAGAGTGACAGTCCGTTTTGATGTGTTTCGTCCGTTCATGAAACACAGGATTCGTGCTTATGTAGATAGCTGATTTGCTGTCGCAATACATTCCCATAGGTTGATCATGTACAACTCCGAGAGAACGCAAAACACTCTTAATAGAGACGAGTTCATCTTTGAGAAAAGACATAGCCCGATATTCAGCTTCAGAGGAAGATTTACTAACCGTATCTTGCTTCTTCGTTTTCCAAGACACAGGAGATTGTCCGAGTTGTACAAAATATCCAGTGATAGACCGTCGAGTCAATGGGCAACTTGCGTAGCCCGCATCACACCAAGCTAAAACTTGAAACGTGTTGTCAGAGTCTAAAAGGAGCCTTTCAGATAGCGAACTACTCTTAACGCAGATTGCCAGTGATCATCACGGGGTTGCTGCATGAATTGCGCCAAAATGTGAACACTAAAGGCCAAGTCTGGACGTGTAGCACCCAAATATATCAATCTGCCAATCAAACGACGGTACGGAGCAGGGTCAACCAAGTAAGAAGATGTAGATAAAGCTAGACGATGATGTTGCTCAAGTGGGAAAGAGGCTGGCTTCGCACCCAGCATCCCTGTTTCAGCAAGAATATCCATAGTATACTTCCGTTTACTCAAGTAGAATCCACGTTTGTTGCGAGAAACCTCAATTCCCAAAAAATACTTTAAAACTCCCAAGTCCTTCATCTTGAAGCAAGAAGAAAGATAAGCCTTAAATACCTTGAGTGCAGGTTCAGAATTCCCCGTGAGAATCATATCATCGACGTAATTTCCACCCCATTCTTCTTGAGATTGAACAAAGAGTAATCAGCCAATGATTGTTGAAAACCATATGCACGTAGAGCCTTAGTCAGTTTCTCGAACCAACACCTCGGTGCCTGCTTCAACCCATAAATTGATTTCTTCAATCTGCAAACTTTTTGATCATCAGAAGCAAGAAAACCAGGAGGAGGTTTCATGTACCTCTTCCGCTAGATCTCCTTGTAAGAAGGCCAGTTGTTTCCAGCAGCTACTTTAAGAAACAAACGGACGGTCCCCATCCGGGCTACAGGCGCAAACGTTTCACCGTAATCTTGACCTTCAATCTGACGATTCCCCAATGCAACAAGACGCGCCTTATGACGCTCAATTGTGCCGTCAGAATTATATTTGATCTTGTAAACCCATTTACTACCAATAGCTCGTTTCCCTGCAGGCAAATCAACCAATTCCCAAGTTCCATTTTCTTCCAAAGCAGTCACCTCATTACCCATCGCCTTTTTCCAAACTTTGAATTGCATCGCAGTTTTGAAAGATTTGGGTTCCACGTTCTCAGTTATGGCAACTAAAAACGCCTGATGAACCTGAGAGAAACGACGACAGTTCACATAATTCGAGATTGGGTAAGTTGATTTACCCCCAGAAGACGATGAGAGAAGCTTACTTTGTGCCGTATTGATAACAAAATTGCGCAGAGTAACAGATTGGGTTTTTCGTCGTTGACCAAAACCAAGCAGCTCAGGTTCTGGAATAGGTTCAGGAGAATCTTGCGACGGTGGTGATTCCGCCGGCGTGAGTTCAGACTCCGGAGAGGAAGAAGTCGAATGCTCAGAATCAATGGAGGTCGCTGGAGTCGTCGAAGAAGGAGACAAAGAGAAATCAGTTGTTGGATTTGGTAATGGGCTTGGTGTGACCCTAGCTGGAGGCCCAACTTCTTCTTCAATCAAATTTGGACAAATTGGAGCCCATAACTCCCCTTCTTCATCAAAAACATGAGAGATGTTCTCTCTTTCAGTCACGACGACAAACGGAAATTCATCTTCACAGAAGATAACATCTCTTGAAACAAAAAACTGCTTCTGCTCCAAATCATAGAGGCGCCATCCTTTCTTACCATAGGGATAACCCACAAAAACACACTTGCGACTTCTAGAGACAAACTTGTGTCCTTTATGGCCTTGGTTGTGAGCATAGCACAAGCTCCCAAAGACACGAAGATGTGCGTAATCCGGAGCTGTCTTGTGAAGCATCTCATACGGTGTAAGACCATTCAGAGCAGAACTGGGTGTACGATTGAATAAGTAACCTGCCGTTAAGATACATTCACCCCAAAATTCAATAGGAATTTGTGCTTGAAACATCAACGCACGAGCAACGTTGAGAACATGACGATGCTTTCTTTCAGCTTTCCCGTTCTGTTGCGGTGTGCCCACACAGGAAGTTTCATGACGAATTCCTTGTTCACGAAAATAAGACGTCAAGCTCATGAACTCAGTCCCATTGTCACTCCTTAAACATTGAACCTTAGACTGAAATTGACAAGCAACCATAGCAACAAAATTCTTGAGATGGATTGGTGCCTCAGTCTTGTCGGTAAGCAAATATAGCCAGACAGTTCGAGAGAAGTCATCAACAATGGTAAGAAAATATCGAGCACCACTGTGAGAAGGTGTCCGATAAGGACCCCATAAATCCGAATGAATCATGTCAAAAACTGTCTTAGTTTTATTTATACTCGTAGGAAATGGAGATCTTGTTTGCTTGGCGTGGAAACAAACATCACACGCCTTTTTGAGAGATTCAGTAACACCAGAAACATCAACATCTTTTAGCAAACCAACTACTTTGGCAGAGGGATGACCGAGCCTATGATGCCACAACTCATAAGTCTTGTCGTCTCGAGTAGTAACCGCAGCCACCGACTCCGTTCTCAAAACGCGGTCTTGAACTACCAGAAACTTATCGGCTAACTGAACAACACAGCGATTCTCATCCATCAACTGACCCACTGAGATCAAATCAGATTGTAATTCCTCGACATCAAAAAAAGATTTCAGAACCAGATTAGAACCCAAGACAACAGTTCCTTCTTGAACCGAAATCCTTTCTCTACCATCAGCCAGAATAACCAAAACCGGATCCATTTCTCTAACATCAGTCAATAGATGATACAATCCCGTCAAATGGTGCGATGCACCCGTATCCATTATCCAGGAAGAATTAGGAGGCATACCCGAGAGTTTTTCAACATTGACAGAGTTGCTTCCGGCGTTGAGAAGACTCACAAGAGTACGCCATTGAGTGTCACTTAATCCGTGGACTCCGTCACGATCCTTCTCAGTCAAGGCATAATTTGCCTGTTCATGAGTCCTTGAAGCAGAGACGTGAACGGCATTGGCATAGGTGATGTTTCTTCACACCTCCACCGTTGTTGGGGTCGGGGTCAGGGTCGAGGTCAGGGTCGGGGTCAGGGTCAAGATCAGGGTTGGGGTCAGGGTTGAGGTCGGGGTCGGGGTCGGGGTCGGGGTCGGGGTCTGCATCGGTTCCATTCCGTTCGTTGCTGCCATTGTTGTTTAGCAATGGAAGAAAAAAAAAATGATTTTAGTAAGACGAGGTTTCAGGCTCTGATACCATGAAAAATGTCAGAGAGAGAGAAGAACAATGATCTGAGAATTTCTGGATGCTTATTACGAGAGGTGATTACAGAGATATATACTCTAATACAAGTATCAAACTTTCCTATGCTAGATTATTCACACTGTGTACATTAATAAGAGACTATGATGAAGGCGTGACTGGTGGGATACAGTTGACTGGAATTGATATCCCATTATAAACTCTAGTTAAGGATTAAACGCTTAAAACTTTATCGTGAGAAAGGCATCTTATTCTAAGGTTTATCGGTTACAAACATAATTTATGTTAGTTGACTTATATGAATTCATTTTTGTGCAATTTTATTTTTCATAGATGCTAAATGTTTACATCTTATTTATGTATAAACTTTTTTAATAAAAAGAATTTGTTGTAATTTTATAATTTAAATTTAAATTGTGATTAGAAAGTAGACTTTATAACGAAGTCTACTATATAGTAGACTTCATGAATATATTTTATACGGGGTAAAATAGTCATTATGACTAGCGTTTTTCTTTGTTCAGAAGTATGAATTTTGTAATTTGATAACTCCAAAATACTAGTTTTGACATAAGTGACATAGAAGTTGTAGTTTTGCATTTCAAATCAATATGTGGTCTATATTGGCCAATTCCCCATATTTTGTTTTTGTATCTTTTTATATATAACTTAGTATTTCATGTGGATCATGGTTTTCGAGTTTCACTATAACTTGTACATTTGAATTGTGTTTATTTCATAAATATTATTTTTACATTATTACTAACATCTAATTATTTATTACACATGTATAGAATGTCTTACTAATATTTGTATGTAACATTTCTAGCAATCTCTTACATCATTATCTCTACTAACATATGTACCAATGTTTACATCATTACATCAACTAACAAAATATTTTGTTTTGTTAAAGGAAATATTTTTTAAGATCAATAAAAAAAAATATTTTGATATTATTTTATTCCAAAAATAAAATATAATGTAATGTCTTCATAGAATAATAAAAGGGAGAGTTGGTTTAATATTCTAAAAAATAATTTTAATTTGAAAACTAATCCTTGGTTTAAAAACCATTATCAGTTTTTGAAATTAAATATAATAAAAAAACAAATTTCTTTTTAATTAAGATATTGAAAAGATATGTCTTCAATTTAAATTAAATAATAATTAAAATTTTATATATATCAGAAAAAGAGATTATCACAAAACAAGAAATAAATATTTTTTAAAAAATTAAACTGTATATGAAACAACCAAGCTTTTTTTTTTTTTTTTTTTTTTTTTCC
>OVBJ01000766.1:0-42547 GCA_900406535.1 Noccaea bulbosa | reverse complement strand
CTATTATACATCTTAATTTCTAATGTGAGACTTTGAAAACATACTAATATTACTGATATCTCCATCACTCCGCACATAGTGTAATGTGTTTGAATATGTGAATATTATTTGTATATATATTATATGGTTATATTAAAAATTATATTAAACCAAAATTACTTATATTTTAGAATATTTATTAAATTAATCTTCATACTCTTTTGATTTTTTATTAATGTGGTTCTTTTTATAATAGGTTCATGAACGATCATACTTTTTCATTTACAATTTGAGACTCTCAAGATGTATTCATTAAATTTTAAATGTTTGAACAAATAAAAATTAATAAAATATTTAGAAATTTGGATCAATTACAATATAATATTTTAATTTTTAAAATTTCTGTATTTATAATATTTACCTTTTGATAAAAATATTTATAATATTATAAATTTTTATCCAAGTTTAACTATTTCAAATATTTTAATATTTTGATATAATATGTTTAACTTTTTGACATCAAAATATTTTTAATATTATAGATATTATTTAGTTTAGTTATATGAATCCATTAAAAAATCATATTAAACCAAATTACTTATAAAGTTAGATGCTTATTAAATCAAGTTTCTTACTTTTATAGTTTTTTTTTATCATTTTTCTAATATTCTAGTGAACCACCCATACATCTTTAATTCTAATATGAAACTTTGAAAAACTCATATTTTCATATTTTCATCATTTGATTAATTGATATTTGTTTTTAAAAATTCAAATTACAACTTGTGTAGAAAAACATCTATATTTTATTAATATATTGAGGATGTGATAATTTATTTATTTTTACAAAATTTAGTTCAGCCAAAAAATAAGAGAGTAAAGTATAGTATTTAAAAGTAATAATTAATATGATATATTTGTAAGAAATGGAAAGAAATGATAATTTCTTTATAATTAAATACTGAATTATGTATAAATATTGATATAATCTATTCTCTAATCAAACTAATGTCAAATTAAACTTTATTTTAGAAATATAATGAGAAGCATTCTGGTAATGACACATCAGCAATACATTCTCTTTTAATATATAAAGGATTTGAAAACAAACTAAAATATTAATTATACTCCTTGTGAAAAGAGTTTGTGGTTCATACTCTTGTTTGTTGATTGATGTACGTATAAGTGCCACTATTATCGAAAGATACGTGGTTGGTTTTTTTTTTTTTTAATCTCAAGAGGAATAGAAGATGAATCGTAATTAAAGTATAGTTTATTTTCATATGACCGGGACCTCTATTCAAATTCAGCATAATATAATGAAAAAATCTCTTAAAGTACAAATATATTTATTTAGGTGCACTGAAAAACATGGAACTTCTTATTCTATACCTTATGACGATAGCGAAACTCACGAATAAATCGTGCTCACCATACTCGTCTTGCCTCATGATATATATCAACATTATTATCCGCAAAAAAATTGCCTCCATTCTAACCGATATGAAAATTCCATTAGACAACACACTTCTCTTAACTTCAGAGGTTTTTCCGATGATCAAATCGGTCGCTATATCGTACAATATGGACGGCTTACCGACGGATTCAGGTCGTCGAACCTATTTCGTCGGTAAAATATTGCCGTAGCAAATCCCTTGAATTTTTCCGACGGAGTTCCGAGAGACAAATATTTCTGACTGATTACCGACGAGAAATATTCCGTTGGTTTAGCATCGGAAAATCGTCAAGATAAGTGAACGAGAGGGTTCTGACGGATTATCGATTGTTTTATTAGCGATGGATTAGCGATTAACTTAAGTCCCGACGGGGTTTCGAGAGGGAAAGCAATCGACGAATTATCGAGGGGTGTTTTTCCAACGACTTTCCCACGAATGCTTTTCGATGGATTTGAGACGGTTATGCGAGGGAAAATTGAAAAAATTATTTTTAAAAAAATTCCCCATTGAAATCCATTTCTAAAATGTTACAAAACTTCACATTGTGCATCTAAAAATAAATATAGAAGTTCATACACATAACTTTGAAATATAAATATCAAAGTGTACAAAACCAAATGAGAAACCATTACCTAGCTTGAAATATCAAGTTTCAAGCATTACAAAACCAAAACATAATTGTCCTTTGCTTAGGCAATACCAAAACGAAACCATCACATTGACATCATATTAGAATACCGACATATCCGGCCACTTACATCGCACAAAATCAGACATTTGAGAGACCTTTCCCTTTGTAGTGGTGAGTTCCTCCTGTGTCGAAGACAGCCTCTCTTCTGTTTCTGCTTTGGAGGCTTCTAATGCAGCAACCTTCTCTTTAAGCTCCTCGTTCTTCTGAAGGAGATCGTCACTGTAGTCAGCGAAAAATGATGTTGCAGGATCCTCCTCTGCAATATTACCAAGCCCTGGACGACGATTTTTCTTCACTGGAATCGCCTGCAAAACAAAAGAAACATATGCAAGTTGAAGCCAAAACAGAGGACAAAACCAGAACAGTTTCTTGTCGCGATATCAAAGAATCTAAACAGAAAACACAACCAAAACAGCAAACACATCCAAAACNAAAAAAAAAAAAAAAAAAAAAAAAAAAAAAAAACCAAAAGAGCAAGTGAAGTAAATGGAGAAGGAGATTGATGAAACGAGCAGACAATAAACCAAAACCATAACACAAACTCCTCATGCAAAGTAACAAAGAACAAAAAATATCTTGAGAACAAGGTTGTGACTTGGTTCTGAGATAAATCTTCCATAGAGGGGTCCTTTTGAGACAGCTGAGTTAGAAGTTCCGTCTTCTTCACGGTAACCTTCTCCACGATTTTCGAAATGACAGCATCTTGAATCACACCAGTTTTCTTATTGGTGTGGTATCGCTTGATCACTTGGAGGTGATTTGGCACAATACCTCCAGATTCTTTTGTCTAAAAACAATTAAAAAAGAAAGGACCTATTATTTTACAACTACACTAACCCAAACTAAAAAAAAAAAAAAGGAACCTTACCATTTGATCCACCATGCTGACGTGGCTAGTGGAGCCGCCGTTGTGAACATAAGGCCCTATACCATCACGAGTGCTCATCCGGTTACCAGAATTGGTTTTCGAAGTCTTAACTGTGTCAGGATTTTCCCAATACGGAATCAGCTTTTCATAGATCCCCTCGTCCAAACCTCTCGGGTTCCCTTTCTTCCCTCTTTTCCAATGCATCTTCCAAGTATTCATGTGGCGTGAATACTGTCTTGCAGCCTCCTTGTCAAAGGCTTTTCTGACAATTTTCGTGATGTTGTGATCCCATGTAAATTCTTGCTACAAATACATAAAAAAATACCAACATGAAAGCCACACAAGTCACAAAGAACTTGCAAGATACAAAGTAGTAGAGGGAACTCACAGCAAAATTCCTGAACCACTTATCCTTCTTGGAAAATGACATATCAGAATATGTTTTATGAGGGTGCTCGATCAGGGAGTGACACATTTTCAGAACGCTCTTGCTAATGCCATTGTGTGATGGTCCAAATCTGCATGTAACCCCACAATATAACATCAAAAACAATTATATGGATGATATAGTGAAACAAGAGAGAAAATAAATAAGATATTTTTCATCTTACCAAGTTGATTCGCCTATGCGTCTTCGGTCAAGAAGAATGTGGTCTTCATGTCCTGGTTGCTGTACTAGTTCTGCCACGGTCATCGTAAGTGGTGGAGCTTCACCTTGAGACTCGTGCATTTGAGAAGCCGAGGGACTTGCAGTTGTAGTCCCATAATCAATTCTTCCTCTCGGAGAAAGATTTCTACGCCCAGGGAAATCTGCATAAGAACCAGACCTACAGCAAACTCAAAAACAAAGAGGAAAGAGATATTGTTAAATAACTATGGTAACGAACAACAACACATATAAACAAAGAACCAATTATTAAATTAACGCTATGAATGAACTATCAAACAATCAAATCTCAAAATGAACCAACAATAAAAGATTCAACAAAAATTAAGATTTGGGGTTTGTAAAACTTACACTGTGCAGCGACGGCGGTGAGAGAGAACTGCGACGGGGTCGAGAGATAGAGCTACGACGGAGGCGACAGAGAGAGCTCAAACTGCGGCGAGAGAGAATACAGCCTGAGGGATACGAAGCCGTGAGGAGAGTTGGAAAGATCGAGAATGAAGATAGAAAACAAGAGAAAAACAGAATGGGAAACGAAGATGATTAAGAAAAAGGGAAACTGACCGGTGATAGAGGCCGGAAATTGGCCGGAGATTGGCCGGATGTAGAGAAATCGGGCTGGAGATGCCGGACTACTAGAAGAGCAATCGGCAATTTAGGAAATAGGGTTAGAGAGGAAAATAGAAATGAGGACACGGTTTCATTTTTCTTATATAATAAACCAATCCAGACGGCCCAAACCGTTTTTAATCCGTCGCCAAATCAATTAGTAAACCTAAATCATTTCAGTTAGCCCGCCTAAGATTTCGTTTGTGGCGGCATCCAATTTGTTTTCGCGGTTAAATTACATACCGTCGCTAAACCAATTAGGATGGATTTCCGACAGATAAAAACAAAACCGATGGATTTCCGACGGTTATGACGTAGGTCATCACAAAATCATCGAAAATATAGCTGACGGATTTTCGACAACCCATAATAAATCCCGACGGATTTCCAACAAAGAAGATTATTTTCCGGTGGTAATTATCGAAGCTTTTTAATAGACACAAAACCGATATATTTTTGACGGTTATTGCGTTTGTCGTCGCAAAGTCATCGGAAATTACCGACGGCTTACCGACTAACCGGAATATATACCGACAGAGTTTCGACGGGCTTATGATGATTTCTGGAAATAAAACGAAATAATAACAAATATCAACAAATTTGAATTAAACTATTAAACTATTAAAGTATGTGAATTAGTTACAAATATCAACAAATTTGAATTCGATGGATTTTAAATATAAAATGATTTAAATAATCAGTTTCTAAATTCAAATACAAACTTTGGTAAAAAGTATTATGATTAAGGTTTCAAAATGATACATATGAAATAAATAACATAAACCCAGTTTGAATTTATAACAACACTAATCTGAAGAAGAAACATAATCTGATGGTGTTGAATCTGTAGTGTACTCTTCAAATTCGTCAATTTCTTCTTCAAAATCGTCGTGCTCCTTTTCTATTTCGTGGATAGTGAAGTCAACCACAAGATTAACTTCCAGAGATTCCTCAACTGAACCTAAGTTCCCGGCGTAATTTGTTGCAATGGCTCTCTTTCAGAAACACCGCTATGTACCCGTCCCCTTGGGTGTATTGATGTCACTGTAATCCAAGGGTCCTGCTTGTTTATAACACGAGGATATCGAAATTAGGCAACTTGATCCGCTAGAGAGGCTAGAATGAATGGATCGTATTTTTGTAGTCGCTTCCTAGAATGTATAGATGTCATTCCAAATTCATCCTGACGTTGCCCGAGAATTGGATCGTACCAATCGCAATTAAATGCAATTCACCTCAATTCAAGCATTCCCGGATAATGGATTTCCAATATTTCGTTGAGGATACCATAGTAGATAAGGTCTCTGGATTGTGATGATATACCATCATTGGCAGTTGTTCTCGAGTTTCCCACCCGAGTAGTCCGAAAGGCGTAGCCTCGTGTGCATTACATCGGATAAGACTTTGCAATGAACGTAGGGCGATTCACAAACTCAACTAACCACGTGGGGTATTGCACTCCCCTAGATGTGCTTGTGGTAACCTGATAAAAAAATTATGAATACTCATGGTTAAATGCATATGCTATAACAATGATTAATAAATAATTCAAATACATAAAATACTTACGTGGTAATGCAACCAATCCGCGAATTCATTTTGCCTGCGGTTTAAGAGTTCATCCTCCGTACAATATGGATAAAATTCCCGGATTTGGTCAATGAATATTCTGCCAATTTAGAGATACAATTTAAATGATTTAGTACAATATTTGTAATTGATAAATAATTATAATATACATAATTGTAATTTAAACTTAATATAAATCTGTCATACCTTTCAAACTCCAATATGGCATCGCAGTTTGTTAGAATATACATAGGCAGATGATCACATTCTATACGTGATAGTTGGCGATCTTTGCTCTTACCACTTAAACAGCCAGTTTCAGTAAACATGCTTGGAACATAGACTGGATAACTCGGTTTCTCCCCTCCATCATCATGTTGGGGGGGTCATCTATTTTTTGTTTGTACATTCGAGGGAAAGTAGTAGCTGGAGAAGTTTGATATTTCCTCGTTTACACTCTGAACGACGATGGAACCTTCGACTCTGGCAAGGTTTTTCACTTTCTTCTTCAAGTGAAACATAAATCGCTCATATGGATACATTCATCGATACTGAACCGGTCCACCAAATTCCGCTTCTCTAGGGAGATGAATGGGAAGATGTTCCATAACATCAAAAAATGATGGTGGAAATATTTTTTCCAGATTGCAAATGAGGATCGGTATCTTTGTATTCAGATTCCGGATACCGTCTTCGGTTAGGGATCTAGCGCATAAATCTCGGAAAAAAACATCAATTCCTGAAAATAAGACATTCGTTAAATTATATGTATGTACATGCCGAGGGAAAATAAATATGATTGGTAAAGTGTATATATGTACCTGCAATAGCTTCGTGAACATTTTTCGGTAATAGACCTTCAAAGGCAAATGGAAGAAGGCGCTGCATGAAAACATGACAATCATGGCTCTTCATTCCCGATAATTTCCCTTCGTTACGATCAACGCAGTTTCGAAGATTAGATGTGTAACCGTCTGGAAATTTTACGCTATGCTTAATGCAATCGAAAAACTCCTCCTTTGATGCAGCATTCAAACAAAATGCTGAGGCTAGTAAATTTCCATCATCCATCATATTAGGAACAATAATATGGCAAGTCTAATCTAGCCTTCAAATTATATTTTGTCTTCCCTTGCACATTTAGGATCGTGTTCATAATGTTGTCAAAAAAGTTTTTCTCAATGTGCATAACATCAAGATTATAACGCAGGAGATGGTCCTTCCAGTAAGGCAACCTCCAAAATATACTCTTCTTATGCCAATTATGGTACTCTCCACATCCGGGAACTTGCTCATGCCCGTTACCACCGCAAGAAACGGTGCTGTCAACATCAAAGTCTCTCAGCTGATCCATGATAGAAATTCTATCTATCTCTGGAGGAGGATCTTTGGAGATTTTTTTGTTTTTCCTAAACAATGTTGTGCTCTGACGGTATGGATGATCATGTGGTAAAAATTGTCGATGACAATCAAACCAAGAAGTCTTTCGTCCATGCTTTAACTGAAAAGCGTCTGTGTTATCTTGACAGTGTGGACATGCTAACCTACCATGTGTCGACCATCCAGATAGCATACCATACGCCGGAAAATCACTTATGGTCCACATAAGTACAGCTCGCATCACAAAATTCTCTTGAACGGAAACATCAAAATTTTGAACACCATCTTCCCAAAACATGTTCAGCTCATAGATTAACGGTTGTAAGAAAATATCAAGAGATCTCCTTGGATGTTCTGGACCGGGGACGAGGATCGAGAGGAACAGAAACTCCCTCCTTATGCACATAGACGGCGGTAAGTTGTAAGGCGTCAAGATCACATGCCACAACGAATATTGTCTTCCATACTTTCCAAAAGGGTTGAATCCATCCGTTGATAATCCTAGGTACACGTTCCTCGCCTCGTTCGCAAAAGAAGGATAACAGTTTTGGAAATGTTTACATGCTTTTGCGTCTGAGGGATATGTAATCTCTCAGAGCTATGTTCTGCGTGCCATTTCATAGATTTTGCGGTGCGCTTCGACATATATAACCTCTTCAACCTATCTGCTATCGGCAAATACCACATCCTTTTGAAAGGTACATGTACTCTTCCGCTCGTCTTCTGATACCGAGGATTATGACAGAAGCGACACTTCAAGCGATTTTCATCCTTCCTTCAGTAGATCATACAGTTGTCAATGCATACATCTATTATCTGATAGGGCAATCCAAGACCAGCAACAAGTTTCTGGATCTCGTAGTACGAACCAGCCAAATTATTTACTAGTGGTATCATGCGCATCCCCCCCAATTAGTTATAGCATCCACACAATCCTCAGGCAAATTGTAATCCGTCTTTATATTCATCAAATCAGTAGCTTGTGATAAACCTGAAACTTCAGCACTACATCCTTCGTATAATGGCTGGTTAGAAGCATTTAGTATATCGAAAAAATTTCTAGTTTCAATATTAGGCTGCTCGCTTCTAGTACCATCATGGACATATATGATGCAATCTTTGCATGAAATGCATCATTCACCATTTGAATGGTCCCTAAGTTTTTATCTACTTCCGGTGATGGTTCCTCTAATCTAACCGATCTACCACCTAATATATTTGAAGTGCTACCATAATTTTGAACCATTAAATCTGTTTCTCCATGTGAATACCAAACCTTATAACCATGCATAAATCCATTTCTACACAAATGATTCCATACTTCCATAACATAAACTAATCTATGATTCCGACATTTTATACAAGGACAATACATTTTACCGTATTCTGATGTCATGCTATTGTTTGATGCCAACGCCATGACCTCTTGAACACCTTGTGCAAACTCATCCGTCAATTCATCCGTCGATGGATTAAAGCGAGGGTTATCCATCCATGAACGAAAATAATTGTAAGGATTTGAGGTACTCATTCTGTTTGTTTCTTTTAACTCCTCCATTGTGAGTGACGATGGAAGAATTTTTATAGAGGATTCCTTGCGATAATCCAACGGTTTTCCAACGCATTTCCGACGGCTCTGATAATTTAAACGGCTATAAAACGGCTACTTCGAACGGTCATGTAAACGGCTACTGTGAACGGTAACGTAACGGACGGTAATCCGTCAGTACAAATTATCGTCGGTAAGTCGTCGGCAGATAGCAACGGATTTCCGATGGATATTTCAAAATTCAAACCGATATTGTTGCCTCTTGACATTGCCTCGTTAAGTCATTAGTATTTACCGACAATTGTAATTTCCTCGGTAATCAGTTGGTAATTATCAACGAATTTTTCGACGATTAATTATCCGTCAGAAATTTGCGATAGATTACCGACCAATGTTTTTCACTCTGTAAAGTTTTGGAAATCAGTCGGAAATTCCCAACGGATATGTATTCGTCGGAAATGCCGTTGGGAAAACCTTTGTTTTATTGTAGTGCTTGTCTGGCTTCTTTCAACCTTAGGGATCAGTCTGTTCTCTTTGTCTAGTGTTTTCGTCTTCCTATGAGGCTCTTGTTGAGTAATGAGTCTCTAGATTATTTTGGCTGTAACAAACGATTCTCTGTAAATAAATTGTTTTCAATTATATATTAACCTAAACCAAAAAACAATACTAATACAAAGCTCTAGATATGTATACTCCAGATATGATCCTGGTGGAGAAGGAAAGGTGGGACCGACGATCTATATATATATCGATCGCAATGCATTTTAATTATCATTATTAGCAAAAAAAAAAAGGGAGATTTGTGATTATAGGCTCAAAAAAACCCATATCTTGTCTTAATACATCTTTTTTATATTTACCATTTTTTGAATTTATTACCCTTTTAGTGATGAAATAAATGTTTTTAAATGTGTTTTGTAAAAAAAAAAAATTTAACAAGTGTAAAATAATATGGAGAATGTTATGCTATTTTTTAAAAAAATAAAAAATTTGTTAAACATAAGGTTTTTAAAATTTCTACCTTTTCAAATTTGCAAAGTAGAATTCATATTCTACTTGTCTCTCTCTTTTTTACTAACAGAAGAATATGATTTCTACCTTATCTTCAATACTACTGGCCGTAGAACATGAAATCTAACTTATGTTCACGTCTCGACCAGTGGTAGAAAATACTTTCTGACATAAGTTCAAAATTCTACTATTCGTAGAAAAGACATTCTACGGTTTTCATATTTTCTACGATTAAGTAGAAAATGTTTTCTGACAATTTCACAGATTTCTACGGTTCGTATAACGTATATTCTAAAATAACACTAAATTCTACCAACCGTAGAAATAAAATTTCTGCGAGAATCTGTTAATATCTAGTCGAATATGGAAAGTAAATATTTTAAAATCTTTTCAAATCTAACAGTTTCGTTTATGTTATTTTAAAATTATTTCAGTTGAAAAAATTATTTTTCTATTATTCTAAAGATAAATCTAAATTGTTATTTTTATTTTGTTAAATAAAATTAAGAAGAAGAAGAAGAAGCAAATGTTCAAAATGTTATTTAAAGAGTTTGATTGATATTGATGATAAATTTTACTATATTTTGTAAATAATATATGTACATCCAAATATAACTATCTATTGAAATATATTTTCTTGTCTTTCAAAAATCTATATTTCTGGTACATCTAAAATCTAAACTATTATTTAATATAAATTTAATATTTTTCTCTAAATTTTAATTAAAAAATTGTTTCTATCTTATTATTAATTCCAAAAACTGATAATAGTTTTATTATTTTTTCACTTATTGAAAAGGTTAATTTTAAAACAAGGTTTAGTTTTCAAATTAGAATTATTTTTGAGAATACTAATCTAATAACTCTCCATTTTTGTTTTTGTTATTTTAAAAAAAAAAAAAAATATGATTTCTGTATATATTAAAAATATATTAATCTCTATTTTGAGGGCTAAATTTGGCAAATTTAGCATTATAAAGTGTATTACAAAATATGATAAAAAAAGTTATATGGACAAGAGGATAGTTTTTTGATCCCTTTTTGCCAAATTTCCCAAAAAAAAAATCAACTAATAATATGAGAATCTGATGAGGAATTGATCCGGACAATCTCGTAAGAATTTTAGGCAGCGTAATATACGGTTGCACCACATGCTAATTTTATTTTAAACATAGAATAAGGTTGTTTTGATTAGGATGCTTACTTATAATTTTAAAACTATTTATTTATTTTAAATGCAAAATGAAGCTTCAAGAATTCAAGCCGGAGTAATGTATTGAACAAGGTTTA
This sequence comes from Noccaea bulbosa, assembly GCA_900406535.1. NCBI lineage: Eukaryota > Viridiplantae > Streptophyta > Magnoliopsida > Brassicales > Brassicaceae > Noccaea > Noccaea bulbosa. Next base: position 31,477 of record OVBJ01000766.1, on the reverse strand, counting down.
ATTGCTATTGATATAAAAAAATATAAATGTTTCGTATTAGTAATTTTGTAAAGGTTATAAGAGCACGCACAACGACGATATTGTTAAAGTTTTTTTAATTGTTATCTTTTAAATGATTTTTGAAAAGCAAAAAAATTAAAAACTCAATTGAGTTGTGATAAGTGGCGAAATATATCAGAAGAAACATTTACCAAACTTCTTTCAAAAGAAATCCAAAGCATCAAAAAACGTATCAATCTCATTATTATTATTTTTTTATTTTTTTAAGGAAACGCACAGGATATCTCCGTATGTGCCCTAACTTGTTTTTAGAGCAGTTGAGAGCAAGAGCAATAAAGCTGATTAGCTGTGTGCGTTCGCTCTTTTGTTACCAACACAACCATTTTTTTTTTTTTTTGAAACGTTGAAAATGTGTTGATTTGTTTTTTTCATTTTTAATCAGATATATAAAAATCGTGACAAAAGAACTGATCTGGTCCCGTATATCAGTAAAAATTATATTTGTTATGTTTCTAAACAGTTTTCTTTAAACTATTTACAAAGTTTTTTTTTTTTTTTTGTGGTATGAATTTACAAAGTTAAGCTTGTTTGATAGAAACAATCTATAGTGTGTGACCGAAAACCAGTGGTCAAATCTTGCGAATTTCTAAAAAAAAAACTATGAACGAATAATAGAATAGAAATATGATAGCCTGCCTATATACTGACAACAACAGTAATTAAAAATCATGAATACTTCACTACGACGAAAAGAGTTGTCACAATCCGACGAAGTTGTGGCCAGAGTTTCACGATTTACGAATCAGTTTATTTACTAAGCGCGTATTAAATAATCAAATATTTGCTTTACCGAAAAATGGAATCACAATTTACAGATTTTTATGTTCAATAACATAAAACAATATAAAAATAAATAGACATGAGATGAGAACGATAGAAGATTGTGCGTCTGAATACACACGACAACCAAAATCTGCAACATGTCGCGCGATAGTAAAATTGTTGTATAGACTATAGAGTACAAATTACTTATTGTTTTTTTTTTTTTTTNTTTTTTTTTTTTTTTTTTTTTTTTTTTTTTTTACGGCTGTTTTTTTTTCTTTCATACAGTATATATTAAGTTTGCATTCGGCTAATTACAAAATCGTACGTCTTATTATAGGTTGTAGAGAAATTTGTTAATCTGCCATATTTCGGGATAACAGACAGCCAATTTCTCAGAACCGAAGTTGGAATTTAGAAAACTGAAATTAATGTTTCAATTTTTATATCATAATACAAAAATTATAAGAGCTCTATCGAAGACAATTTAAAATAATAAAATGTCTTAGAATACTCTTTTTGAAAAGTTTGACCCTTAAGCTTCATTTTCATTATAAATTTTAATAAGTTTTGAATTATATAAATTTTATATTTTCAAATAAAAAATTTACACTAAATTTTAAAGTTCTCTTCGAAAACAAAAACAAAAAGTGTGTATAAAATGATATCTGCTTCGTGAAACGAAAAGAAACCAGAAACGATTGAATCATTCCTTAATAATGCTAATTTGAAAGAGTAATAATTTTGGACTTAAATAAAGAAACTTATAGTATTAAAATTATTAAGTAAAGAAGAAAAAATAAAGAAACCTTTACTAATAAAATTATTAAGTAAAGAAGAAAATAAGACTAAACCAAAGATCCCGGAAGTACATTGAACAATCAATAAAAGCCAATAACATCTAAGAAATAAGTGGTCTCCTACCATAAATTAAAAATATTCAAAGAGAGAAATGTCTTAAAATATAGCAACAGCGATTAATCAAATAATAAAACAAGAATAATGTGTTACTGCATGGATATTAGACATAAATTTAAGCACGTTAGAATCGATACAGTATGAAGTTAATTACCATAGAAGGTATAGAAAAGAAGAAAAAAAAAAAAATACAATTAGCCTACGTATACAGCTATATACACTGATAGATAACTGTAAATAGTCACAATATTTGCAGTGCAGAGAGCCGAGAATTACATAATATAACAAAAATGTGCAGAGAAAATTACAAAGCACCTGTCTTAATAAAACTGAAAATGGAGTTTTAAACAAGTATTTCAAGGCAGATATTTTAGGAACTCTACGCCTTTGGATACAATTCGTTCGTACTCTCCATCGTATGGATGGCGAAGTATAGTCTCGGTTCGGCCTCTGGTTCACAAAGGACTTATTAAAAGAATTGGTTCTGGCACATCCATATCAGTATGGAATGATCCATGGATTCCAGCTTCTCGCCTGAGGCCAGCAATTTGCAGAGGAGTCAATTATTATCCTCATCTCCGGGTGAGCGATTTAATTGATCCTTGTACAACAACGTGGAATCTCCCACTATTACGACAAATTTTTGACAGTACAGAGGTATCACTTATAAATGGTATACCGACAACATTTTCATATCGTCCGGATTCTTTTGGTTGGTGTTTCACTAACTCTAGACGTTATACGGTCAAGTCGGGGTACTTAACAGCACAACAAGGTTTAGATGAGGCCAGTGTCATCCCTTTCGGGCCAGACACCCGGAGGTTATAGACGTACGCTTGGACGGTCAAATGCCCTTCAAAATTAAATCATTTTATGTGGCAAATTATCACGGGATGTATGGCAGTTGGAGCTCAACTACGAAAACGAGGGATGCAGATAGATCCACAATGTACGAGATGTGGGATGCAAGAGGAAACAATAAACCATGCGCTGTTTGAATGTCCGCCGGCACTGCAAATTTGGGCTTTATCATCGATCCCCACACCACCGCAAGTCTTCCCCACAGCTGCGGTATTCACTAATATGGCACATCCTTTTTGGCACTTGCCAAACGATGATCGCATGTCGGCCTATCCATGAATACTCTGGTATATCTGGAAATCACGGAATAATGACTTTTTCTCAGATAGGAATAAGGATCTTCGGGAGTATGTGGCTAAAGCGGAAGCGGAGGCAACCGCTTGGGCGAATGCGCAAAACCGACAAGAAACGACGGATTCCATCGTGAGAGCCGTGGTAGAACCACGTACACGTTCCATATATTGTCAATCTGATGGAGCATGGAAAGAAACGGAATGCCGCTCGGGTTTGGGATGGTATTATCATAATACAATTACAGGAGAGGAACTTATGGGATCAAGTAATTTGAGACGAGGGCTCACGCCACTTCAGACGGAAGTGGAAGCGTTAATATGGGCTATGCAGTCCATGATTCAACATAATAAGCAAGAGGTGGTTTTTGAGACAGACTGCTCTGACGTGGTGAAGATGGTGTCTAATCCTGAGGAGTGGCCGGCGTTCTCGATTCTTCTTGAAGAAATTGACAGATGCAAGAGGAGGTTTACCACCTTCGCTGTTCATCACATACCAAAGACAAAAAATATGAAGGCAGACAAGCTAGCACGAAGTGCACGAGATCTCTTTCACGATGTCTATTATATAAACTCTATTCAACCGATCTGTACTTCTGGAGCGGTATAAGGATAGATGCTGTTGACAAAAAAAAAAAAAAAAATATATTTAACAAAATGGAAACAATATATTATCATCATTAGATTTATGTCTGTTTGTGATTAAATAAATATGCATGTTAACTCTGCAAAGAATTTAGTATAAAAAGGTAACCTTTTGTATAAATATTAATCAGTTTGGTGTTGATATGATTAAAAAAAATAAAATAAATAACAATGATAAGGTAAATGATTCGGAGGATGATGACTGAGAAAACAAGCCCATTGGAAAATTGTAAGCGGTGTGTTTTACACTTTTACTGTTTTTGGGGAAGTATTTGAGAGACAATAAAAGAGAAGCTTGTGAAGTCACATGGACTCTTCTGGACGTATGCTCATGGCTTCTCCTCTTAATTTCTTTTACCTTTTTCCTAAAATAGACTTCACTTTAACAGCAACAAACACAAAAAAGAAAAAATTGATATGATTAATACAAAATAGATATCATATGTGAGAAACATCTAGAATGTTAAATGAAGAACAAAACTGATTGAAAAAGATACAAATTTCTTTCCCAAAAAAAGTATATATATATACACAAAAAGTTTAATAATCGAAACATATTTTTAGATAACTTGATGGTAATAATTAATTGTAACCAATAAAATATCTAGATAATTACTTGTTTTGATGATATATAACTACTCCTTTGTATATAACTTTAAATTTTATTTCAACATGCATCCAATAAGGTTCTTTGTATTCTTTAACACAAAAAAAAAAAAAGGTTCTTTGTATCACCATGTAATTTTGGCCTGAACTTTTATGTTCCCATTATATTTTTTTTTTTTGGGCAGAATGGTAAAGATTTTAAGATCCCAAGTGTCCCGACCAATTTGATTACAAAACACAGCCCTAGTCACATCTATCTAATTCTTCAACTTTTAAAAAATATTAAAATAAAATTATAATTATTATATATTCCCAGAGTGATTAGATCAGAAAAATCAAAAGATGCCACCTAATTTTAAATTCGTAACCTCTTATATAATGAGAACAAAAATTCACATACCTGTGCTATCATTTTTTTACATGTCAAGTGGACATAAATTTTAAGATATTTTTTTAATAGCATTTTTTTTTGTTAAAGTTATAAAAAAAATAAAAATTAATAGCATCATGAAACAAATTCGTTAAACCTGGCATTAATTAGGCGATATCCACCGGCCAAAATAATTCTTCTTTTGGTTGTTTATTTTATAATCTGATATACTACTGTTGTATTTCAGATTTTTGTAAGTTTAATCGAATAGTTAGCCATTTCCCTTATACGAAATACATTATAAATACATTATTTTTGTTGAAGTTAAGTCGAGCATAAGCATAAGTAAACGACCCAAATCCTGCAAACAGAATCTCTTCTTTGATCTTGTGGACCGGTCTACTATATCACACGTGCGAACTTGATCGCTGTATGCATGGATGTATCTATATCCCTCTAATCCTCTATGCATCGCAAAAAAAAAAAAAAAGTAACTATAGTAACTATAGAATTAAGCTGATTAATGGATTTAACTGACGGATTTGACGGATAATATCAAGATATTTCTGGAAGAATTTAGACCGACAACCTTTACATTATATACGCGAAAAAAAACTAAAGATTAGACGAATTAGCCAGAAAAGGTGAACAGTCAATAAATAAATTAACCTAAGCTTAAAACAAACTAGTTAATAGAATGCTCTCTCTTTTTTTTTTTTTGGTAAAGGAGAATGCTTTTATTTTGTCCAAATGAAAAACACCTTTTCGTCTTTTTTAAATTAAAAAGCTAGCCACTTACTTGTGACATTATATTTTTTTTTTTTAAACAAATCTCAAATTGTCCGGAACATCGTGCTCCAATAGTAAAAAATAGCTCCTACCTGTACTCAGGTTGGAAGTTCAAATCCTGCTAGAGAGAATTACCTCATAATGTCTTTGAACACTTACATGAATATGGTTCCATTGCTTACGGCCCATTTGAATATCCGGAGAGAGGGTCTATCTATAGACTGCACCTCCCCAAGAGATTAGTCTGGTCTTATCTATAGGTCTGAGATTTACCTCTGAGTTATAAAAAAAAAAACAAAAACAAATCCCAAATTTCTTAATGCAAAAAGCTACTGGTAGAAATTGAATTGAATGTCTTGATGAAATTATTCTCTGGATCCGCCGCTGTCCGTCATTATATTAACAATTCTAGCATAGTCTCGTCTACCACCATTTATGATCACTAAAAATCACTTCTCGCTATATGTCATATAAAGTATATCTTAATAAACCATTCATTTTTATTACAAAGATTTATCTGCTAAAAGCCGTCAAAAAAGAAAAAAAAAAAGATTTATCTGCTAATGATATATTAATTATTCAATCAATATTTCAAACAAAATAATAAATGTACAAGTTATTTATATATTTACCCTTTTCTAGACAAAAAGTTATTTCTATATAATTTGAAAAATCTTTGGTTTCAATGATCAAATTTTTATTTGCATTAATAAAGATTATACTTGTAACGTCCAAAGAATGATTTGAATTAGTACAATTGCACTCTATATCTTTTTTTTTCGTCTTCTATTTCTTTGGGGGCTTCTTCTGGGTCAACTTTTGGGAGGTTTTAAAAACATTAGTATAATCTTTATAGCCTTAGCATCTCTCCATCGACCGAAGCTCAAGTCCCACAATAAATAATATACACACCACTTTGTTTGATCGTCATCCTATTTCACTCTCCTCCTATCTTCCTCCATGCCGGTGAGTTCTTAGAGTTTAATACTTCAATTCTTAATATCAATTTCAAAAGAATCTTTGTATAATTGATTGTAAGCTTAGTTTCCTCTAGTGGGGTCTTAACCGTTTTGCCTTTACTTCCCCCCCTCGAGACAAAAAAAGAGAGAGACAAACACTTCTTGTCGTAGTTTTGTTTCCTCTCCTTTTCTCTCGATTTTTCAATCCCTTTTTCAATCCCTTTTTCATTTCATCTAGTTTCTCATTTCAACAATCTTTGGCCAAAAAATGCCCTTAGAAGCTGTCTTATACCCGCTAGATCCAACTGGATACCTCTCTAATTGCAAAGATTTTACGTTCCACGACTTGTACTTCCAAGATGAGGTAGCTCAAGATACGAAGAACAACATTGATAAGTTTGAGCAAGAACAGAGCTTCGTGGAAAACGATAAGGAGGAAGATCCTCAATGGCGAGACTATCATCAGCACCCTTTAATCCCTTCGTTGGAAGAAGAGCTTGGTCTTCCCGTCATTAATGTGGAGACTCCTCTGCAGCAAAGGAGGAAGAGGAGGAGAACTAGAAGCAACAAGAACAAGGAAGAGATCGAGAACCAGAGAATGACTCACATCGCCGTCGAGAGAAATCGCCGGAAACAGATGAACGATTACCTCGCCGTCCTCCGCTCTCTAATGCCGTCGTCATATGCTCAAAGGGTAAATTAGTCTTTAATTTTTCTCACGCGCATATACATATATTTTAGTACTTAGCCCTTTTGCCAAAAAAAAATTCAAAAAACGCATATTTTAGTAAAAAAACTGTGTGACAGATTGTTTGTAAAATGCATGGGTATATGGTTAAGAACACTGGTATTTTTTTAATACAATTTACTAATAAATAAATAAAACAGTTATAAATTTGTATGAACTTAGTGTGAAACGATTTTATGCAATTATATCTAACGTTCAAAGAACCCTTTTTTTTGGTAAAATGTTAAATTACGTTCAAAGAACTTTTTCAATATTTTGTGAACCCACACATATACATCTGATTTGAATGGGTATTTGTGTGGTAAAGGGAGATCAAGCATCGATAGTAGGAGGAGCCATTAACTACGTGAAGGAGTTAGAGCATATCTTACAATCTATAGAGCCTAGGAGAACCACGACCATGACCACGACCCATGAAGCCGACACTAGCACTAGCTCGTTGGTGCGTCCCTTCTCAGATTTCTTCGCTTTCCCCCAGTACTCTACAAAGTCGTCATCATCAGTAACGGAAATCTCATCTTCACCAGCGGAGATAGAAGTGACGATGGCGGAAGGCCACGCGAACATCAAGATAATGGCGAAGAAGAAGCCTAGGCAGCTTCTTAAGCTCGTAGCTTCGATACAGAGCCTAAGGCTCAGTCTTCTTCATCTCAACGCCACAACTCGCGAAAACTCTATTTTCTACTCCATCAGCGTCAAGGTATGTATACATTTTCCACTTTTTGTTTTATTTCTAATTTGTTTTATTTTGGTTACTCATGAGATTAGAGCGATTAATTGCTGAGTGGTGCATATGGTTTCACTTTGTTTTTTTTGTCTATTTTACTGTTGGGGGAAAAAATGGATTAGTACTACTACTTATGGTTATGTCTGGCCTTAAAAAAGGTTGCAAAGAAAAAATAAATTCGTTTATTTGTTTTTTCGTACTTCTTTTGGTTAATTAGGGCAGGCTTCAATATAGTTGTGGGTCAAACTCAATAATCATTTTAATTTAATTATTTTAAAATAAATCGAGCATCATAATGCATGGTTACTTGTATAAGTATCATGGTGCCCAACCTACAAAATGAAAACACGAATATGTGTCGATCTATATGCACGAGTTGTATACGTGTTTTTGTGTACATATTTGGATGGTGGTTTTAGAATGGTAGATGCAATATGTACGGACAAGAAAGTGAGGACCACTTGTTTCAGGATAAAATATACATTTATATGTCAGCTTTAACCTTTTCCAAGAATCGTTATATATATATTATTTTTTTAAAGAAAAAGGTTTTTTCAGGTTGAGGAAGGGAGCCAACTGAACACCGTGGACGACATTGCAAAAGCTTTGAATCAAATCATAAGGAGGATTGAAGAAGAGTCATAATTTAGCAAATAAATAAATAAATTAGTTTTTTAGTATTTCTTTGCTCTTTATATTTATTTTTGAAATAATAGAAATACAAAATTCTCTCGTTTCTGTACTTATTCACTGTTTCTGTTTTACGTAAGTTGCATTTTTGTCTCCTTTTAATGAATCAGTGGTTTTTGGCCTCTATTTTTATGTCATAAATAGTTTTTATTGGATTTTTTATATATATATATTTGAATGTGTATGTGTTGTTAACTGTTAAGTGACTTAAGTTGTACGATGACATGAGGCGCTAGTCGCTACTAGCCATATTATACTTCAGCCTAATGTTTTTTTCATTAGGTTTGTGTCACACAACTTGTGTAGTCAACCAACTGGTGGTGGTCTAGTGGCTCCCTCTTGGTGGAGGAGTTGCCCTGTTGGTCTAGGCCAGAGATCGACTCCTCCAAAGCGTGAATTTACTAGATTTATCCCATTTGGCCATATGGATATGGACCATTGCTTACGGCCCATTTGAATATCCGAAGAGAGGGTCTATCTGTGGGCTGCACCTCCTCCAAGGAATTAGTCTGGACCCCTCTATATGTCTGGAATTACCTCTCAATTATAAAAAAACAAAACTTGTGTGTAGACTATGTAATTAAAAATAACTAATATAAGTTTATTTTCTTCAAAAAGGGTGTTCATTTTCTTCTGGAGTTTTTAAATTTAGGTGGGTTCAACTTTAAATCACTATGTTTTTAACATTCTCCTGTGACAGTGGAGAATGTATACTTTTGGCTTTGAATGCGAATAGATTCTATTTATCTAATACCCGGAAAACTTAATAATTAAAGTTATTTCTTCATAAAAAATATTTAGCCGACCACAAAAAACAAGTATAAACTATTCCTGGACAAATCAAACAATTTTCGCCTCGATATATGAACCATGAGATGGACAACTCTATATATGCACAAACCTACTAAACCCTTCAAAACTCAAACTAAAAGATATTCATTATTCAATATGTAGTTTTGTGTAGTTTAAATTTTAACCCTTAGATCTACAGTGGATGATCTTCCTCGTCTAACAACTACTCTGTTATTATGAACAGATTTCAATCTTGTAAGTCACTACAAGCTTTTTAAACTAATTCTTGTGATTGGGATTTGGCGGTCACATGTGTATGCATTCCAATGAATTGCTAATATGTAATTGAACGTAATAACTAATAAGCTCCAGCTACAAATTCGGCTAATTTTTTTTTTCCCGGTGATATATAGCATGTGACAAAAAATGTTGTACAAATTTACAGTGTTCATAATAACAATTCATGTTTCTGGGGGTTTTTGATATTTAGTGCAAGGACATTGGTACATAAAAATCAGCGGCCCGTGGAATTCATGGAATAAAGAGAGATGATGATCATTGTCTTATCATGAAGACCCATCAAAGAAGAACATGGAACCTCTATTTCACTTTTAGGGTAAAAAAGCAAAAAAGCAGAGCTACGTTTAATTGGAAATAAAGTAAAAAAGCAAAGCCTATAGATATTTGAACATCTTATATGAAAAGCTTTTCACTATATCCAAATAAGAAAACACCTCAAAATATAGCCGACTGTTCGCTTCAGCAGCTTTTTTATGTTTTGAGCTTAGATTCACTATCTTGCAGCTTTCTCTTTTATCGTTTTGTAAGAGGTATTCAGATTTCTTTTGTTTAATTGTATTTTTATTACTGTATTCATCCACTGTCTCTTAAGAACAAATAATGGTGGAAAGGAACTTCGAAACCTATTACTAAAAAACAAAAAACACACACACACACACACAATTTCGGCCAAGAAAAAGAAAACGAAGTTGATTAGAAAATAGGGGTGTTCAATCTGGATATCGATTCGGTTTCGGATCGGTTTTTTTGGTTTTCGGTTTTTCGGTTAATAAAAAATAGCTACCATATTATATCCATACTTACTTCGGTTTGAATAGTCTCGGTTCTCGATTTTCTCAGTTTGGATATTTTTGGTTCGAATAATCTCGGTTTTCGGTTTATTTGTATTTTTTGTATTATTATTATTTTTTATTTAAGTTTTTAATTTTTCTACTAATCAAAAAATCAAATTAAAATAAGAAAATCCAAACACATATCTTATTTTAAAGTTACTAATTTATAATTTAATATGAGATTACTCTAAAATAATATTATTATATATCATATTCATATACAATATACTATTATATTAACATATATAGATATTCGGGTTTTTCGGTACGGTTTATGCGGTTTTTGCGGTTAATATCCAAACCATACCAATATCCACGGTTTATATAAAATTGTATCCATACGGTTTATACGGTGTATCCAAATCTAAACCATATGATCTATTTTGGTTTGGTTTGATTCGCTTTTACCAAATTAAACACCCCTAATTAGAAAGCTACCATATTGTTGTTACTCCATACTGATATATGTTTTATACGGCTAAAGTTATGATTGGATTAAATGGGCCTTACGTAGGTCGTTTTAGGAAGCGAGTTAATAATAGTCAGGTATTGGGCCTTTTACCTTTCATTTTTCTTTCTTTTGTGGAGTCAGTCGCAAACGAATTGTAATGTGCTTACAATATTTATTAACCGCAAGTTCTAAAATTTGTAGATTAAATTAAGAACACTTGTAGTAAACCCTTATCTTATAGGCGTGCCTCCTGGAAAATACGGGTGACGAAGGCAAAGAGGTAATGTTGTTCAGAGCGGCATGTCGGCACTTAATAAAGTTCGGCGTCGAATCTAATTTTGATGCACATGCAAACAAATGCACTCGCAAGAGCTTGACTCTCACAGTCTAGGGTGGAGGACGTGTTACTTACCATTCTGGAACCTCGCCGGCTCGCTCCCGGAGATTAACATATCAAGTTGTAATTTGTATTTTCTTGCAGCAGTAGTAAATTCGCCACTCAGAAAAATTGACAGTATATTTTTATGAATATTCATGATAAAATAAAATATAAAATGAAAATCATTAGTTACGGTGTCTCGATCATATATGTTGTCAAAGACTAATTACCACAGAGACTACCTTTAGATTAGCTTTGATTGTAGGTTGAGTAAAACTGAAGCATGTCTTTTTCATTACTTTTGTTTTCAAAAGACAATCTAAATTAATTAATTATGCATATGTTAGTCTAATAAATAAATAAAAATTGTTGACAAAAACATAATAAGAGATATATATGTCAGCAAATAACCAAAGTCACCAGCTGGTTTTAGCTCAACTGGAAAGCACCATAGGCAAAGCTTAGAGGTCACAGGATCGAATACCGCTTGGACGGAACCAATATTACATGCTTTGGTTCCAGGCCTAAGGAGATGTACGGGCTTGGCCCAGAACTTCCTACCTTTTGACTCATAAATTTGATAAAAGGATAGCAAATTAGCCTGAGAAATCGTTCGGAATGGAAGTTGGTCCACCTACTTTTTGGTTTAGTCCATAAACTTGATCATTGTGAAGCTGCGACGATAATCGATTACTTATCCCTGATGATCCACTAAATGTTAACCGGGTCCTCGTGGTATGGTGGTAATGGAACCTCATCTGAGGTGCCCGCCATCACGAGTTCGAGTCCCTGGCCACCCGGACTGCCTTAAATGGTAAGAATACGTGGACTGCCGTGGGCCTCGTGGAAATAGTCTTGGGCCTAGNCTTTTTTTCCCCCCCGATTTAAAAAAAAAAAAAAAAAAAAAAAAAAAAAAAAAAAAAAAAAAATGATCCACTAAATGCGATATATGCCAATTTTTTTGCTTTTTTCTTCTTCTTTTAAATCTCGCTAATTAATCCTTGAAAGCAAACATATATATCGTTTTATTATTGGTTTTTGCGTCTGTAAATTGGAAAGAGTATGCATAATTATTGATGTAGTAATCATACACAAGGAGGAAAGTCGTTTTCCTAAATATCCGGAACTCCAATATTACTCATAGGTTTGAATTCCTTTATAAGTAGCCTTAAATCAACTTAACGTCTTCAACAATAAACATAACTTCTTATTCCACGTTATATATGCGTAAGTCACACAAATCTGTAACAGCTACAAAACCCGATAATAAATAGAAAACAAGATGAGCACACTTCTTGGTTGCGTTGTCCTCATATTCTTCTATATGGTCGCAACTGCCTCATCCGCCACTCTTACGGTGAACTGGTCCCTTGGCACCGACTACACTCCCCTCTCCACCGGAAAGACCATCGGTGAGGACTCATCTCATAACTCTCCCGAGACTTATTTTGACTCATAATCTACCTTTCTCTTTTTTATTTATTTTATATATATATATATATATATATATTGGCGTGAGATTAATAAAAAAAGCCCCAAGAGGCCAAGACTAGAATCCTAATTCGGAAACTAATCTCATTTTCTTGACATAATATAATGGTTCTGATGACATTATGGTTTTGTTTACTTATAATGAACATGTAAACCGAAAATCAGATATATATAAGTAACAAACATATACCGGTTCACCATATGTACTCCATAGCATTAAACTGTTACAATCGTGTTAGATAGTGTTCAGCTATGGTGCGGGTCACACGGTGGACGAAGTGAGCGAAAATGACTACAAGAGTTGCACTTTAGGTAACTCTATTACCTCCGACAGCAGCGGAACCACGACCATATCTCTCAAGACCACTGGTCCTCGATATTTTATCTGTGGAATCCCCGGCCATTGCGCCGCCGGTATGAAGCTCGCCGTCACCTTCGCGTCGACCTCTTCAAACGGTGTAGGCGGCAGCACTACCACACCATCCCCATTCAACGGAGGTGCTGGTTACATTCCCACGACCACACAGGCCATCCCTTGTGGTGCTTGGGCCGTGTCCTCTCCATTAGGGGCTTTGGTTGCGACTTGGGCCGTTGTTTTGAATGTTTTGGCTTTGTCTTAGTTGAAATTTTGTTGTATGTGAATGTTAAGTTTTCTTTCAAATTAGGTGTTCTTTAATTCCGATAAGCCTATTTCATCTCAACTAAACCCGAATATGAAAACCAAATTATTTTTTCTAAAGATTAATCAAAGAAGTTTGGACCGAAAGGTATAAGTGATACATGAACATCTCTCTCCTGTACAAACCAAAATGAATTTTGATACACGTATAGAAACCAAAATGAATTGCCATGTGTCAATCAATATGTGAGTATTATGCTCTAAAGCATTATCAGCCTCCACCGTCTCACCTAATTAATTTGGAACACACTTCTCTAGTACATCTAAGCCGTCCATCTAAATAAAACGTTGTAACCACTCCAGATCTCTATACGAACCGACCCAACAACAGAATAATATAGTTTGTTGTTTTACCCGATAGCTGATGGTGAATAATTTATTTGGGCTATTATTGTGTATACATGTTAAACGTATGTAAAAACTCAATTTTCGTGAATATCGAAAGTCCCGTATGGATTATTTTGATTTTTGAATCAAAGATCCTTCCCTATTAAGTGTCGTTGAAGTGTTGTGTTGGTATTATCAATTTAATGAACAAAAAAGAAGTATTTTTTTTATATATGTGTAATCTACGTATGATTTATCTGAGAACATACATATCAGCAAGACATTGACAAAATTGTATACTTCGGTTCATACTATTGAAGAATGACCAAATATTCTCATTTTGTATGACAAGTTAATTGTCATTTTCCCAAATTACGTTCAAATAACTATTTTATATTTGAAATAAAATATGATAAATATGAACTGGTGAATGGTGACCAGTTTTTTTGGATTTTTGGAAAAATAATAGACTAATAACAAAGAAAAAGAAATATCTCGGAAACATCAAATAGAGCTCACAAAACCAGCTTGCAAAGCACTAGTACAAAATAAACACAAACACACGAGACGGCGAGAAGAAGAAAAACTAAAAACAAATTAGGTCACCACAACTTCCAACAATGGCTAATGTGTTCCTCATCAGTAGCAGAAACAGAAGATCAATACGAACAACATCAGATTTAAAACCAAACAATATTACGGTGAAGAGATCCGAGTCTTCTTCAGACAACAATTACTCATGCAAGAAGCATCCGAAGCACAGACAATCTCCTGGAATCTGTTCCCTCTGTCTCAGCGAGAGTCTCTCCAATCTGTCTCTCGATTTCCATGATTACAGTTCAGGCATGAGCCCATCTTCTTCAAGAAACGTGGCCAAAACGGCGTCGTCTTGCTCCTCGGCATCTTCAGAATCAGAATCAGATTATTCTTCGACGGCCATCTCGTCTTATTACTCTTCTGTCTCTTCTTGTTTGTCTCCTCTGCAACAACGTTACAGTGAGATCGTCGTTAATAAGAAGAAAAAGAAGCATACCAAGAAACAAAACTTCCTCTCTAGATTATTTCTGTAATTACTATTTACCACATTATTTTTGTTTATCAAACTCATTTTTGTTCTGTTTTCTTTCACCCCCGGAAAAACAGTTTACGAAGCACAAGAATAAACATTTTATTTTTTGCTAAAGAAACAAACAAACCAACAAACTATATGTCGACTAAAAACTGATTACAACTATGTGCTTGATTTCTTGAATACTAGATAAACTGAAAGAGTTGCTATCAAAGGTATATACTCCCTCCGTTCCTAAATATAAGATGTTTTAGTTTTCTTTCTTATTCCATAATATAAGATATTTTAGACTTTTCAAGTTATTTTTGTTAATTGATGATTGTATATTACAAATTTCAAAAAATATTTATTATATTTATTTGAATATTTGAACTAATATTGGTTAATATTAACCTAAAAGTAGTTGAGTTAAAACACAAAATGAAATATTAAATGTTTTTTAATATTTGTAAAAAAACTAAAACATCTTATATTGTGGAACAGAGGGAGTAGTAGATCCGAATATCCAATTTGATTTAAATTTCTCGAAAATCACCTTTGTTTCACATCAACTTCTTGAAAATCACTTGAATGTGATTACGTGGCTGTTTTGTGATTCGATGTGACAGTAAAAAGAAAAAGAAAAAAAACAGAGAATGCAGACGAAGGCTGTGATTGGTTGGCACATGACATTACCAGCTGTCAAAGAGAGAGTTAATTAATGTACGGCGAGAAGACAAAGACGTGTTGTGCTTCATTCATTCAGGTTTGGTATTGCACAGCTGGCCAGATTACACAAATGAATTTTTTTTTTTTTTTTGAGTAATGCAATTACAAACTTGTTTATTTGAGTAACTTAATAAATTAGTATTCGTAAAAATTATAGTAGACGACCTGCATAATCGTCACAATAGTAAATGGTTATTTCGTTAATTCCAAGAATTCCAGTATGTGTAAAAAATCGGAAGGCATTGATTACTTACAACTCGCTAAATCTACCTTGAAACTTGCTTGTTTCGTTGACTACGAGGTTTGGTAAAAAAAACCAGTGTCTAATCAATGTTTTAGTAAAGCAACAAAAGAAGAGATCGAGGTGTGGCTAAATGTTAAAAGAGCGAGTTAGGAGGAAATGAGTGGGTTTATACAGACGTATACAAGTACAACTGAAGTGGCCAGTTCATGTGATTCGATCTGCTGAGCCTTTTTCCACGAACATTCCTACTTATGTTTCTCTCCCACGTGATAGCCATGAGTCATGACTCTTATCTCCGTACCATGTCAATAATACACCCTATTGGCTGTTTGTAGTGTCCATCGATTTACCAGAAACCTTATTATTTATAAATGATTATTCTGAAATTACGTTTTGTGTTATATGATCTGTCAAAGTTAATGGAATAACACTATTTGATGCCCATACGTCAAACTATTCCCGTTCTCTTCAGTTTTCCCTTTTCCCATTTATCAAATGCACTCTAAATTGTTTGTATACTATATAATCGTTTTGTTTTAGAAAGCTAATGCATTTGTAATTACTTTTTGTGGTCAAATACTTCCGTTACAAACAAATAATTTTCTGTGGTTTTCCTACTGATGTATTTTTTCTTTAATAAAACAAATTGAATGACGTTTAATAATTTACACTGATCAATGAAATTTGAATGATAATCAAACTCTTTTCACTGATTAGATCCAATATGCTTAGTAAGCAGAAGGTGTTACTGAGATGGATCCATGATTTAGTTGGTCAGAATAAGATATCCTCCAAAATATAACTCTATATTGCGTAAGTAGATATATATCAAATGCAGCATATCGAAAAAAAAAAACTCAAAGAAACAAATAAAATCGTATGCGCACTATGTACATCCCTCTCAATAATCGTTGTAGCCACTAAAAATTATCATCTCAATAATCGTTGTAAGCCACTCATAAAACAAACATCACTTCGGATTTTCTTTTATCAAATTCGTCAAATACCCTTTTCCATGACTTTGACAGTTTTTTTCTTTTTGGGTATGAATGTTAAGAATGACGTTAATAGTTTATAGTTATACACCATTACATCGATATTAAAGTATTGTTCGTTAATTGGTTCATACTAAAAAAAAAAAAAGTCTTGTTCTTTGGTAATAAATTTGATTTATAGGTTACGAACGGCTCCATATAGTCAAAAAAATCGTATAATAACGCACCTCCTTCTCTCGCACTCAAGATCAGGTCAAACGTCACGTGACCATTCTCTAACCTTTTTGCTTCTTTTTTTCACCTCTTAAAATAGAAAACAAAGAACCAACCAAAAATTTAAAAGGAGAATCGCCGACCCTCGTGTCATTGACTTGTCTACTTTCCTTTTTTGGCAAAACACCTCTAGTCCCGGAATAGAAAGCTCATCACTCACCAAACCGAAACAAAAGAAGAAGAAGAAGATCAAGAATATTCAAGATCCGTTTTTTTCTGCATCTTTCTCTTCTTGAATGTTTCCGTTTGGATCGTTTCCAGAGAAATGCGACGGCGGAGGAAGGCGGTTGAGGTGGCTGTGATACGGAGGCTGCTAACGTTCGCCATATGCGCAATAGCTCTTCTCGGCTTTCTCTCCGTACACATCTACGTTGCTCCTTTACACAAAATCTCCAGGCTTCACCTAAACAACCACAACCGCCACACCACTCGCGTCCGTAACCAATCTCTATTCTCTCAAAGATTTCGAGAAAGATTAGTGATTTTGTTCTTGACTCGTTTTTCCGGATTTTGATTTCTCTGTTTAACAGCGAGAAGATGTCATCGATGACGAGAAATCATCCATCACAGAACAGAGCTCGAAGAGGAACCTGTCTCGTCCCGAATCGATTAAAGCTCGTTTTATCTCCGATTACAAGGTTCGATCTTTACCACATTTCTTGAAATCTTCTTGTTTTGGAGTAAAGTTTCTAACTTGGCTATAACTCTGTTTTNTATAACTCTTTTTTTTTTTTTTTTTTTTTTTTTTTATTCTTGTGGTCCAGTTTCAGAAGAATGAGATTCAGTATCAGAGCTCAACATCCGAATACATCAACAACACACATGAACAAGTTCCTGCCCACTTCTCAACAAACCCTTCCTCAAAGGTTTGAAATTTTCTTACTTTTTAAATCTTAAGTGGAGCCCTAAAGTTAGTTGCGTGGAAGTCAATCTTCAGTGGGTAATTAGTATTAGAGATTTTCTTGATGATGGGTTTGTTGCTTAAGCAGTTTAGTGGTTGCAAAGATTGGATTATTTTGAATAGAAGGATCATGCTTCTTTTCGTGTTGTTCACTCTTTTAGATTTGACAGTTGAACATCACAAGCGAGACACCGGATTTTGACAAGCTTTGGAAACCTCCACCCAACCGAAATTTCGTCCCTTGTGTCAATCCCAATCCTAACTACACACGTGAGAAAACAAAAACTGTCTTGCTTTTAGTTTTTTTATGTTGACTCATGACTCAAATCTCTGGTTAATTGGTTCTCTTCAGCTCCATTGGAATCTAGAGGCTATCTTCTTGTTCACACGAATGGCGGGCTTAACCAGATGCGTGCTGGGGTAAGTATGTAGTAGTACTCTCTACTCTACTCTTTGTGATTCTCTTCACTCACAAGTCACAAGTATGAAATAAGGCTGAATTATTCTTCTTTTCCTTTGGAAAAATCTACAGATATGTGACATGGTAGCTATAGCTCGTATTATAAATGCGACACTTGTAGTCCCGGAGCTCGATAAACGATCTTTCTGGCAGGACACTAGGTTGACTCCATGTTACAATACTCTGTTTTTCTTCTTCTTGTCTTAGCATTTCTTGTTCTTGTCTCAGCATTTCTTGATCCTGTTTTCACTTTTTTTTTTGTTCTTGTCTTACCATTTCTTGATCCTGTTTTTGTCTCTCTGATCCGATCGAAACAGCAAATTCAAGGACGTCTTTGATGAGGATCACTTCATCAATACTTTATCTAAAGATGTAAGAGTCATCAAGAAGCTTCCAAAAGGTATCGATGGACTCACAAAAGTGGTGAAGCATTTCAAAAGCTATTCAGGATTGAGTTACTACCAAAAGGAGATAGCTAGCATGTGGGATGAATATAAGGTATGATTATTTTTAAGTAATTTCAAAAAAAAGTTTTGTGCTTTTGTAATGTTTTTCTTCACTCAGGTGATCCGAGCAGCCAAATCTGATTCTCGTCTAGCAAACAACAATCTACCTCAAGATATTCAGAAGCTTCGTTGCCGTGCTTGCTATGAAGCTCTACGCTTCTCTCATAAAATCGAATCAATGGGAAAAGTAAAACTGTGACTTGCCTATAAAGTCTAAAACCATCCTTCTCTAGTTGAGTTTCTTTTATCTAAAGTTTTGGGTTTTTATGATAAATCTTGCAGCTTTTGGTGGATAGGATGAGATCTTACGGTTTATACATTGCGTTGCATTTGAGATACGAGAAAGACATGCTTGCTTTCAGTGGCTGCAACCATGGTTTATCTGCTTCTGAAGCTGCTGAGCTAAGGAAGATTAGGTAACCAAAACAAAATAAAACAACCTTTTTGTGTAATTTCTTGCGACACAAATAAGAAGATTTTGTTGTGTTTAGGAAGAACACAGCGTATTGGAAGGTGAAAGACATTGACGGAAAAGTACAAAGACTCAAAGGGCTTTGTCCACTGACTCCAAAAGAAGTCGGGATTTTGCTAACGGCTCTTGGATATTCATCGAACACACCGATCTATATAGCTGCTGGTGAGATTTACGGTGGTGAGTCTCGGTTAGCAAGTACTCTAGGCTCACGTTTCTCCATGTTAATGAGTAAGGTACTTTGCAAAAGTTTCAATCTTTTAGGTTATATTTATAAATAATGGGATCGAGTGATGAAGACTGACTCTTTTGTTATTATGTAAGGAAAAATTGGCGACAAAAGAAGAGCTTAAGCCTTTTATGAACCACTCAACTCAAATGGCTGCCCTTGACTACATTGTCTCCATAGAAAGCGATGTTTTTATTCCATCGTATAGTGGAAACATGGCGAGAGCTGTTGAAGGGCATCGCCGGTATCTTGGTCACCGGAAAACCATCTCTCCGGACAGGTGAAGTAGTTTTTTGTTTGTTTTGGTTTGAAGTCATGGAATCTTACTTACTTACATTTTGTTGGTATTTGTTGTTGATATAGGAAAGGCATTGTGAGGTTGATAGACAAAATTGGAAGAGGAGCTGAGAAAGATAACCGGCAAATTTATGAAAGAATCATAGAGATTCACAAGACCCGGTAAGCAAAAACCAACATTTTCTTCATATACAACAATAAATATACTCATCTTTATAAGTGATTGGCATTCTCAAGTGTTGTGGTTACTATATACAGACAAGGATCACCGAGGAGGAGGACAGGACCGGCTTCGGGAACAAAGGGTTTGGAGAGACATCGTTCTGAGGAATCTTTCTACGAAAATCCATTACCGGAATGTCTCTGCCAGAGAAACCCAAGTGGAATAAGATGATGGTACATGACTCTGTAGAGGTTTCAAAGGCCTTACGGTGGGAGTTTTTTTCATGCTTATTGGCATTGGTGATGGGTTTAATGATAGGTTATAGGCATATTATAGGTTATAGCATTATAGTGAAAACCACTTCTGATCAGATGTAATCAAAACAGTTTGGCAATGACTGTTATATACCATTTTGGCAAAAATAAAAATATAGCTACAGATAAACAAAACGTCATTATTCAAACTGACTTTTTGTGAGAAAATTCTATTTATTCAAAATGTTTATGATTTTGGTCTTTTGGATCATCCAATAGTGTTTTGATTATCTGTTCAAGCTGGTTTTAGTTACAAAAAAAGAAATGAAAAAAGTTTCTTTTGTTAGTTTATAATATAAACTAACGAATGTACCTTAAGGTGTCTTCAAATTATAAAGGAAATACTGCCCGAAACATATATTTTCCAATGTTTCTCTATATTGGAATAATAATGATAAATACTTTTGTGTATGCAACCTTTAAAAAAAAAAGAAAAACAACATAATCAGGATGAACAACAAGATATCAGAACCGGATGATTCTCAAAACTTGAGCATACAAATAAAAAGGAAAATTTGAGATTATATAAGTTTTTGTTAAATTCTCACATTTTATGATTGGGGGAACCAGACGTGCTGGATTTTGTAAAATCTTATTAAACTCTGCAGTGTAATTTGGGCAACATCAAAGAAGATGATGGATGATGGCATATGATTCTTCTTCTTCAGGTAACTTAAAGAGGACCTGGGAAAGTTCCATTCTCTCTTTGCTCGTTCCACCTATCAACCTGCCAGACACACACCAAAGCACAGATTTTTGCAGAGTATTTCAGAAGCAGAAACCAAACATTATCATGACAATTTGTGATCTCAAAACAGTCTTTTTAAAGGTCCTTTTTAAAACTAATCATCATCATCATCTACCAAATTACTGGAAAGAATGCTAGTGGAAGGTATACACATACCCATTCGCTGGGGCAAAGAGATCGATAAAACTTTGCAAACTTATCGCATTCTGGAGCTTCATCACCCTTTGCAGCTACACATCTGCAGATTTTTTACAAAACAATTCAGTAAGACTGAGACCAGAAATTAGAGCAAAACGCTACTAAACCCACAGCAGAAAATCAGTGTTTTCGTTTCTCACCTGTGGTATTCAATGTAACGAGTGAAACAATGCCTTGTCTGGTTCGTTGTCGGGAAACGGAAATCAGCAGGAGCTGTCTCAAGCTGCCAAAGAAACACCCACACAAGCAGGAGATGTACTTAATCAAGAGAGAACGAAGAGCAAAGAACATCAAAGTAAGTCACTCTCTTGAGTGAATGGCCAACTAAAATGTATACCTTGATCTCATCAGGAGTTTCCTCAGGGACTTGTTCACTAGTGTCTTCTTCATTGGTTTCTTCAGCCGCCGGAGGAGCTTCTTCTTCTTCCGCAGCAGCAGGAACCTCTTCAGAGGTCGCTTCTGTGTTCTCTTCAACCGCGGAAACCGCTTCCTCAGCAGGAGATTCTTCCTTGGCTTGGTCCTCGCTAACCTCCTCAGCTTGCGTAGTAGTGACTTCTGGTGCCACCTCTTTCGCTGCTTCCACAGGCTTCGCACTTGTCTCTTGCTTCGCTTCTTTCTCCAAATGATATTGCTGCCACAATGGTTCCAGATTTAACACCAAATGATGATAAACCAACACAGATTCTCACCAGACCAATAACGAATTTGTGAATATCAAGCTTGTAATGTTTATTTTCCAAACGGAGAAAAAAATCTTTACTTTACAAAACATCAGCTCATCGGAAAGATTTGATTTTTTTGATATCTAGTAAAAGAAAAGTCTGACGACAAGTGTAAGATGATCCAATCTTGTTGACTTGTTCGAATCAATCTGTTTTCGTAAATCGATCGGGGGAAAAAAGTGTAAACCTTTTTTTAAGTATTGAAGAGAGAAAGAGATGTAATTTCGCTAAGTTTTTTTGAATGATAAGAGTCAAAATCGAGCTGAATCAGATCTAAATCAAAGTGAGAAAGAATCAACAACAAATTCAAAATCGAAATCAGCTGGTTCTTCAGTAGATCGATCGAAAGATCGGATGAGGAAAGTGAAGAGTGAGCATCGGCGAGGATACAGCTACAGAGAGCGAAATGAGAAATGAGGTTAGATGAGGAATTACCTCGGAGAGCGACGGAGTTTGAGCAGCCACAGCTTCCGCCATTGAAGTGTTTTTGGTCAGAAGATTCTTCAAGGGACTGGAGAGTAACAGAGAAGGACGAAGATCGGAGACAGAATCTTTGGATGATAACACAAAAAGCTCGAGCAAAATTGTTAGGTTTAAGCTTCTCCAGAAGGAACCTATCTGGCTATTTCCTCACAGACTAAACGACAGTGTTTTATTTTAACAAGAATTGGGCCTAGAATTCCGAATTCCACTTTATTAGGCCCAATATATTCACAATTTATTTGGAAACTTTTGCTATACATTTTGAATGAAATCATTCTGAAAACAGAAGAAAAAAAAAATGATCGAAGGACACGATTCGCACCATATTATGTACTGAACCATTGAAGAAGATACAAATTGTTGTTTATCTTACACCATGAAGAAAGCAATACAAGCAAATCTTCAACAAAAGAAATTGCAGATGATTATTGACAATTTATTTTTGTTCCCAACGATGTGTTTTGACTTTTGAGACATGTAAGGGCCACAAAAAAAAAAAAAAAGCATGATACAAAAACATCAATTATTGATCCATCCATAGAACGCAACGGATACAATTTCCTTCCACCATTAAATCGAAAGCTTTGTTAATTTCCACGAAGCTTAATTCGTGTGTAATCAGACCATCTAGATTAAGCTCCTGCAGCATTTTAAAACAAACAAACAAAGATTACATCATGCTACATTTTTGTATAGAGAACCTTAATCTAATTCTAAAACTAACAAATATATAATTTATTTATGGATAATTGTTAGTTTTATTTTGTATAGAGAACCTTGTATAGAGAACCTTGATTGGATTGTGTGGTTGTAATAAGGAGATTAAAAAAAAAAAAACCTTTTTCAAATAACGATCCACGAGAATGGGAATATCAAGTTTAGATTTAAAACCGCCAAATAAAGTTCCGCATATAGTTCTGCCTCTGAGAAGATAACGGCTACCCAAGGTTATTGGTGAATCATTTTTTTCCATTCCCACTATTACTGTTTTACCCGATCCCTGAAAAAAAAAAAAAAACGGGTATTGATTTATCCATATAAATGATGAAGGTGAACCATGCTACATGCATATAGAAATTGATTGGAACCGGTTAAAAACGTACCGTGCGAATGCTGTTAAAAGCCTCCTCCATCAAAGAAGCTAAACCAATGCATTCAAAACTGTAGTCAACTCCTCCTCCTTGTGTCATTTCTTTAATCACCTTTTTTCATAATCATCAAACTCCATAAAAAAATGCACGTTTCGATTTTTTTTTTTTCTTTTTGTTATGTAAAAAATTGTGTCAATCAACAACACACCTGGCTGATTTTTTTCTCTTTAGAGAAAGCAGGGTTGATGAAATCCGTGATCCCGAATCGTTTACCTACTCAGACATCAATAATAGCTGTTTTAACTAAATAATTTTTGAACCGGACCTACGACTAATTAGAATCATTTATGTTCAATTAAGTGTTATTTAAAAGAATTAGTAAGAAATCAGACCAAAATAATTGCAAGAAATAGACCAAACCAAACCTATTTCAAATTTGTCGGGATTGAGATCCACACCAATGATCGTTGCAGCCCCACGCAGCCTTGCGCCTTCTGCAACCTGTTTACCAAATCAATTATTTGTTTTGGTCTTATTTGCAAATTTTATACAAATTTTATTTATTTCCTAACATAGTAATTAATTACAAATCATTTGGAAACAATAATACCGCAAGTCCAACAGCACCAAGGCCAAAGATAGCGACTGTGGAACCTTCCTCCACGTTAGCCACCTTCCATGCAGCTCCAACACCTGCTTTTACATGGCTCTCAATTATATAGCTTATAACAAAAAATGATAATTGTATCCTACCCCTAATGTTTACTTGTGTTTATGTTTTAACCTCTTATAAAATCAAGCTTATCTCAATCAACCCTACAGTCACGAACTAACCAGTGGAGACGCAGCAGCTGAGCAAAACCGCTGTTCGAACGGGGATCTCGGGAGAGATTTTGACGAGATGGACGATATCTACGACGGTATATTCGGTGAAACTCGAGACATAGAAAAAATGGTGGATGATCTCACCGGAAGAGTCTTTGAATCTTGAGCTCGTTCCGTATCGTCTCGTGTTTGATACGTAATCGTCGCAAAACCTCGCGCACCAGTTGCTCTTTGGGGATTTGCAGTCTTTACATTCCTCACAGTGAGGGTGAAACACTGGTAAAACGACGTCACCTTGTTTAAATCCGTCCACGTGTTCTCCAACGCTCTCGACCACACTGAATTAATTATAATACAAGTAAGCTAATCAAGTAGTTTAGTTAGGTAATTTTTTTTTAATTGAAATAATTAACGTAGCATGTGAAGATTTTACCCGACTGCTTCGTGTCCAAAAATCCTAGGAAACCTTACGGTCGGTCCCTGGAAAGTCGAAAGGTTACTAAAAAACGAGTTTTGAAGAATAGATTTGTGTGTCGACATGTGTATATATAGTGTAAACTTACAGCGTCTTCTTTCCACTTAGTAACATCACTGTGACATATAGAAGTGCATATGATCTTAATCCGAACTTCGAAAGCTTGAGGTGGATCAACTTGGATCTCTTCTATCACCAATGCATCTCCTGCCTTTCTGCATATTGCTGCTTTGCATCTTATGGGCTTTCCTTCGTTGCTGGAGAATGATGTTGTCTTGTCCATGTTGAATGATGAAAGATGATTGAGTGGAAATGAGTGAGCGAGAGAGAGAGTTTCACTTGTTCTTCATATCTTGTCTTTCTCAATATATGTCTTGTCTCTGCCGCTCTGCGGAACGATTCCCAAGTTTTTATCTTATTTTCTTAATAAATCATTAATTTAGTCTCAGTATGAGATGGAGTGGTTACGGGGATCCCTTCAATTAGTTTGTTCTGTAGTCTATTATTGAAAATGAATCGTAAAGAAATGATACATATGGCAGATTGTACCAATGGAAAATATATCTCGAGGTGGTTGTTGGAATAATAAAAATTTAAAAGCCAGGCAGTATACATTTTTTATATTTTTGATTTTTAATATATTCCAATCAACCAACGTGATTATATCAATCAAGTTCTTTAGGCTATATAGAAAAGTAAATCCATTTTTCCTTTTTCAACAAGTGAATCCATTTAAATCATATTGCTGTATGTATAGTTAAATTTTGGTTCCGTTCAAAATCATTTTTTTTTATTGAACACCCTTAAATGAAGACCGATTTTACCCATGCAATCTGAAACTCTGTCCATAATCGGTACAGATAATAAAAAGAAATCTGAATGGATCACACAATACATACATTAAAACTATTGAAAAAGATGCAAGTTGTGTTTATCTTCCACCGTATATAGCAAATCACTGCCAAATGAAATAACATATGATAAATTTGTAAATTCTTATATTGGTGGTTTTATTTTTCTCTCGACGATGTTTAGGAATATGGGTGAATGAAAAATTAATCAAACTAAGATAAAACAATTATTTATCCATCCACATAATGCAACGGATAGAGTTTCCTTCCGCCATTAAATCGAAAGCCTTGTTAATTTCTTCAAAACTTAATTCGTGAGTGATGAGACCGTCCATATTAAGCTCCTGGAATTATTAAAAAAAAGAAATACAAATCACATATCACTACATCTATATAGAATCATAACCTGATTTGAGAAAAATAACCTTAACTTTTGTTTCT
This sequence comes from Noccaea bulbosa, assembly GCA_900406535.1. Classification (NCBI taxonomy): domain Eukaryota; kingdom Viridiplantae; phylum Streptophyta; class Magnoliopsida; order Brassicales; family Brassicaceae; genus Noccaea; species Noccaea bulbosa. The sequence continues at coordinate 5,335 of OVBJ01000766.1, read as the reverse complement.
CTATAATTAATACCTTTTTTAAATAGCGATCTACGAGGATGGGAATATCAATTTTGGGTTTAAGACCGCCAAATAATGTTCCGCATATGGTTCTGCCTCTGAGAAGATCATAACTACCCAAGTTTACTGGCAAAGCACTCTGCTCCATCCCCAATATTACCGTTTTACCCGAACCCTAAAAGAAAGAAAATTAATAGTAAGATAGATTCAGCCATTTCGTTTTATACATGGAATGATGCTAAATCATATACCGTGCGGGTGCTGTTGAAAGCCTCCTCCATCAAAGAGCTTAAACCAATGCATTCAAAACTATAGTCAACTCCTCCTTTTGTCATTTCTCTAATCACCTTTTATACATAATTATCCAATAAATAAATTTATTCTTATAAATGTTTCACATCAAAATTGTAGAAAACTTTGTATAAACAAATGATGCAAATCAACACACCTGGCTAATTGTTTTATCTTCAAACAAACCAGGGTTAACAAAATCAGTGATCCCGAATCTTTTGCCTACATCAATAATTATACATGTATTAGATGATGAAATATAATATAATGAATCAGTGTTAAACGATTTAACAGGAAACCAGATCCAAAAAAAAGAAAAAACAACAAAACCTATTTCAAATTTATCAGGATTGAGATCCACACCGATGATCTTTGCAGCCCCACGCAGTCTCGCACCTTCTGCAACCTGTTTACCAAATCATTTTTTCTTGTCTTTTTAAATCATATAACTATTATTGCAAATTTCTACACAAATATAACTAATTATTTTTTTTACAGAAATAGTTAAACTGTTGATATAGCACACATTCATTCAATTTCTAACATAGTAAGATTTTTTAGTTTGTCAACAGTAATAACAAATTATTAAGACAAAGTAATACCGCAAGTCCAACAGCACCAAGGCCAAAGATAGCGACTGTGGAACCTTCCTCCACGTCAGCCACCTTCCATGCAGCTCCGAGTCCTGTCCCACATGGCACACCCTCAATTTATACTTAGGTTAATATTTTAACCTCAGATAAAACTAAAATGATCACATTCAACCCCAAATAAGATAAGTTAACCTGTGGAAACACCACAACCGAGCAAAGCAGCTTTATCAACAGGAATTTCAGGAGAGATTTTCACGAGATGGACGACATCTACAACGGTGTATTCAGAAAAACTCGAGACAAAAATGAAATGGTATATATCTTCTCCCGAAAAGTCTTTGAATCTAGAACTCATTCCATATCGTCTCGTGTTCGATAAGAAATCGTCGCAAAATCTCGCGCACCAATTGCTCTTTGGGGATTTGCAGTCTCTGCATTCTTCACAGTGAGGGTGAAACACTGGCAAAACCACGTCGCCTCGTTTAAATCCATCAACGTGCTCTCCGATGCTCTCGACCACACTGGATTACAACCTAAAGTTAGGCCCATATTGTAATTAGATAAGATGTTGTCATGAGTCAATATATGAATAATACTCACCCGACTGCCTCGTGTCCTAAAATCCTAGGAAACCTTGCAAGCGGTCCCTGGGAAAGTCAAACGGATTATTAGCGAGTGAATTTATCGAGTTTTCAATAACAGATTCTGCGTTGACTTTCCATCCAAACATGTATATGATCTAATTAAGTGTAAACTAATTACACTGTCTAGTTTCCAGAAAGTAACATCGGTGTGACACAGAGAAGTGCATAGGATCTTAATCCGAACTTCGTAGGCTTGAGGTGGATCAACTTGGATCTCTTCTATCACCAATGCTTCTCCTGCTTTTCTGCATATTGCTGCTTTGCATCGAATTGGCTTTCCTTCGCTGCTAGAGAATGACGCGGCCTTATCCATGGTGAATGATTGATTACGTGATAAACAATGATGGGGGTAGATATGAGAGATAGTCTGCTTCTTCTTCTTATATATGCAAAACGATTCCATAGTTTATTAGTTTATATCAATTAGCTAGTTTATCTAATAAATCATTTTTTAGTGACTGTTCGTAGGTACCGTGAGTCCATGACGGCCTACCTTTATTTTGTATTATAGTCTATCTTTGATACGAATCCTAAGGAAATGAAGTCATTGGCAATGAGCAAGAAAACAAAAAATAAGAAATGAAAACATTGGCAGCATATACCGAGCTGGTGATCGGTGGATAAATAAAAAAGTTTTAAACTAGCTAAATATTCTTTTTTATCTTACTTAAGTTCCAAGCAACCAACGGTTTAATTAAATATTGGGTGTGGAACTAATTGGATGTCTCATTAATCTCCTTGACGAATGTTTATTTTTACGCTTCATNTATTTTAAAAAAAAAAAAAAAAAAAAAAAAAAGGAATTTGAGATGGCAACATTCACATGGTTCTTGGTATAAGAAATATCTTAGCTTGTTTCATATAATCATCCTCAACAAAAAGAATTGAGAAATATCTTTGCTGGTATACGAAATTGTAACAATACGAAAGGAAAGTTTTTGTCGATTTACTATTCTTGTTTAATTTAATATCATATAGCTCTATAAATAGAGTTATAAGCTTAAGGGTTATTGTATCACAAACATCACAAAGATCATAACGATCAAAGGAAGAGAGAATTAATAAAAGAGAAACCATCCCTAAAACTCCAACACCTAAACTGATCCCAAAAATGCAAAAATACTGTCCAAACCAGAAGATTGTACCTAGTCGAGATTTTGAATCAGCAAACAACTCATCTGTTCACTCCATGATAACAAAGGATTGAATTTTAAAAACTAATATAATCTCGGATGCCGAACAAAATCACTTTGTTAAGATTCATTATCAGCCCAGGCCCATTGGAAACCATATGTAGAAGAAGCCCTCTCCCTGTGTTTTGAACAGATTCAGACCAAACAATATCACACACTTCAGTTGAAGCGTTTTAATGGTATTTATGGATGATACTTACATGTCGGCATATGTATTCTTGACTAAGCCTGTGCATATCTTTTCAGTATCTTCTTTCAACTCATCAAAGAAACAAGGCTCTGCCAAGGTTGTAGCTGGATCCCAAATGTTCTTCAGACAAATACAATTACTCGGCTGGCCAATAGGTTCTTGGTTAATTATATTCCAATTCCAGTATTCCAGTTTGGTGCATCAAGAGCGACCCCAATGCTGTGCAAAGGTTCCATGTGTTGTAAGGAGAGAGGCACAGAATAAAAATATCTCTGACCCAAACAAATAAAAAAGAACGTCTACCATTTGTTATCAGGTCTGTCTCTTGCAAGAGAGAGACCTTCTTGCGATATATGTCTGATCCCGCTGTTGCGTCAACAGAGCCTTCGATTACCTCTCTAAGTCGCGATTATTTCATGTTGGGAACAAAGTTTTCTTACATACAATTTCCGGCGAATAAAATTTACACCGCCTGTAGTGATGTTAGATTGAGCCGAATAGCGCTTCAGTGTCACTGGTTGTCCAAGCAATGTCAGTCCAGACATGACTTTGGCCACTAGGACTTATCTCAATTCACGAAACTCGATAGAAGAGAGTAATATGTATAAGAGTGACAATTACATCTGTTTTAGTTACACCGATAGACATACCAATGAGTATTTAGAGGATTAAATATTATGACATTTCTAAATTTAGAAATAGTGCATTTTTCGTCGAAAATCACAACTAGTAAAATTATAAGAAAAAATCACATTAAAACATAATCACATTTCAATTTCAAAGACAAAAACTTAATTCAACTAGAAAATAAAAAGTTCACTATTTCGTACTCCCACATTTGCCGGAATTGTCAAAAACTACTAACTCGAAACAAACTTCGAGAGAATCAATATGGGAAAGAGACAAAACAAAANATGGGAAAAAAAAAAAAAAAAAAAAGGGAAATCAAGCAACAAATCATGAGGAAAGGAAATTATGAAAAAAGGCAAATAATGAGAATGGAAATTGTAACAATACGAAATAGCAATTTACTGATAAGTTTTAGGCAGCACAGATTATTCTGAAGACAACCATATGAAAAGAAACATTGAATGGCTTGGCTTGAATCTTAAGTCTTTTGTTAAACCTGATGTTTCCAAGCCGAAAGTGAATCCCTAAGCGCGTGTGCGTTACGGAGAAAACTTCAGGGTCCATTGGCTCTATCACGTTTGCCACAATGTCTCCGTTTGTTATTAAACCATCTCTACTACAAACCCAATATAATTTGACCGAGCCCACAAACCCATGTGTTTTAGGGTTCTAAACTAGTCTCTTATATATGTTCTTGTTATGNAAACCCTGGAAGTTTTCGTCCAAAAAAAAAAAAAAAAAAAAAGAGAGAACACTGGAATGTAACTTAGAGTTGCCTCAAAAGAAACTCTTCCCTTTCTCATATTGTATGAATTAATCGAAACTATATTAAAATTTTGGTGACAACTTCAAGTTTTTCTTTCTTTTGCTTTACATTTGAATAGAGCTTTTAAGTCTTGATGAGCTATATCATTTTCTTTTTCTTTCATCTTTCTCATCAAGCTCCTTAAGAGCATAATAATCTTAAGATTTGTTAGATCACAAATTTGTGCCATCTTCTCCATTAGGTAAACATCACAAATTTGTGCCATCTGCTCCATTAGGTAAACCAGATCAACTGATCTCCGCCATCTATTGTTAAATTTACTTGGCATCCAACCTAAAACCAATTGGCAATAGGTCGAGAGGCCTCAGTCCCTTATATATCACTTAAGTTTCATCTAAACTTCCGATGTGGGATATTATCCCAATACCCCCCTCGATGGCTCTTCTAGCCATTAATCTCGCAGACCATCAATCCTATGGTCGAAGGGTCGGGCCCTTCTTGGGCCGGGTCATGCTCGGCTACCATGTTAAATTTCCTTGGCATCCAACCTAAAACCAATTGGCAATAGGTGGAGAGGCATCAGTCCCTTATATATCACTTAAGTTTTATCTAAACTTCCGATGTGGGATATTATATCCCAATATCTATCGGGATTCGCTTCAGTATTCAACAGTCTTCTTATATATTAACGATGGAGATTTGATAAATGCAACGCGCAATCAAAGATTAGTGTGTAGACTGTAAACTGAAAAAGTCACGGCCACAACAGATTTAACATCCCTTCTGTTGGGGCGCTGGACCCCACTTGTAGGGATAGTCGGGAATGTGGCTGCCAGNTTAAAAAAAAAAAAAAAAAAAAAAAACTCTGTCCATAATCGCTTCACATAGTTAAAAGAAAATAAAATATATATGAATGGGATCACAAACATACATTAAAGCCATCGAAAAGGATGCAAATTGAAACAACCAGTCCTTTTTTTTTTTTTTTTTTTAATTTATCAATTGCAGAAATTCTCAAAAGAAAAATC
>OVBJ01000765.1:0-42555 GCA_900406535.1 Noccaea bulbosa | reverse complement strand
TCCAAACCGAAGTAAGTATGGATATAATATGGTAGCTATTTTTTATTAACCCAAAAACCGAAAACCAAAAAAACCGATCCGAAACCGAACCAATATCCGGATTGAACACCCCTAGACGTATCTGAAACTTGAGCTGTTTTTTGTACTAATATTGTAATTAAAACTCTACAAATTTAAAGCTATTTATACCTTTTATTACTCTCTGTTTCAGATGGCAAACAAACATATAGACTTGATTGATTGTTAACAACTTCCCACCAACAACGTCAAAGGAATCAGAGAATTCAGGTGTTTCAAGAAGTAAGAAGTGGAGAGGATGAGAACGTCAAGACCAAATTGGTAATTCAATCTGAAGTTTTTTTCTTTCTGATATAAAATTGTATAGAGCTATAAATGCATAACAAAAAACAGGTTTAACAATTTTAGCAAATGAAGTTATAATTATACTTTTATAAAAATATAATAATAATTTGTTTTTAGCACACCCGGGCGTAGCCCGGGAAATCCCCTAGTAACATCAAAAAGAAGGAAAAAAAAAAGTGAAAGATTTATAATATAACTAAACAAGGTTCATGACTTCATGCTCTTACCACTTCATTTACAAAATTAAAGAACATACAAACGTAAATTAAATTAAAAATCGCCAAAATATGTCAACAACCTTATAACATGCTGAAGTTACTGAATATAAATGAATCGAAAATGATGATTGAGAGCAATAAAACTCTCTTCATTGGCATGGCGTTGATGGAATTTTGGAGAATAGGCAAGGAGTAAGAGAAGAGATGTTGTGTGTAACAAATTCAAAAACATTAATTGATAGCAAATTATGAAAACTGATGTTCACAAATGATATATATTTTATTTTAAAATGTACAACAACAAATGATATAATTTAAATTGCAAACTTGAAAGAGAAACATACAAAGAGTTTCGCGATGACATTATCTTATAATACTGTTTTGGAAGACAAAAATAAGACAAAATTCTTCACGCGGCCTAGCGCGGGGTACCGACCTAGTATATACTAAAGATAATGCAAAATAGCTGTCTAGGAAACTTCGTCTCATTTTTTATTTTTCCATGAAACGAATTAGATGCATACCTCTTCTCCTTCAAACTTAAACCCATCTTTGATGTAATACACTGCAAAGCCAACTTCCATTTCTCGAGAACGCGAGTCTCATAAACATTTACATGATTCTCACATGCTTGATTAAGAAGTTCTTGTAACTCAGCAGGCCTGACCGTGAAGAAGATAGGAATCGCCACAAGCTTATGTTCATCCACACATTCTTTGATCTTCACAAGCTCATCCAAACACCATCTTGATTCCGTGTACCTTCTCGAGAACACGACCAGGGCTATTTTTGACTCCTCGATCCTATGAAAAAGAACGGCTAGATCTTCTCCTCTCTGCTCATCCTTGTCTATGAACACATTGATCAGAATATTCAGCCTCAACCAATGTCGTTTTTACTGTGAATTGGATTAGAAATTTGTGAGAAGTGACTCTGTATGATTTCTTATTGTCTAGGACTAAAAACTTTCCGATTCTTTAAACCGCTCCGGCTTTCAGGTCTGCTTTATATATGCTTATTCAGTTAGGCGGTATGAATGCATGGATGACAGATGTCTGCAGAAAATTAATTCACAAAACAAAAATCATAAATATATTATGAATTTGAAAAAACATAGCTAAAGTCATAAATCACTAAATATAAATTTGCAAATTAAATACCTTTTGATCAATGAGAAGGAGTTCGAAACCCAAAAGTAATCCACCATTTCTGACGTTTCGTGCCTCCCGGAAGTGGACGACTCTGGCAAACACTTCGTTATTGCTTAAACATTTTTTGACGTTGTCGAAGATGACAGAGGGAAGTGCCTGACTCAAGAAAGAAGTGTTTGAATTAGCCATTGCTTTTGAAAATCTTGAGAAATCGTGAATAACTTTGTTGTTAATACAAATTTACATAATTTGCTTATCTCTTATATATTTTTATTAAGAATACAATTTTAAAATTTGTATAATATTCAATGTTGATGTGAACCAATCTAATTAATTTTATTCAATCCACATGCATAATTTCTTTATCTCTTATAGATTTTTTCATTTCTCACTGACATTAAAAACATTAATAAGTAATCTTTTAATTTTGATAAGTTATATGTTAATTAGAAAAATTAAATAAATTAAAATCTTGATATCTATAATACTTTATGTGGACCAATCATATTAGATTTTTTTTTAATCCTATGTGGACATCCTCAATGATCTATAGGGTCAAGTAATAGATAAAAAAATTAGATTTTCTAATTTGATTATAAAAAGAAAAATATTTCTAATGTTAGATGAAGTTAATATTTTTGTTGTTAATACAAATTTACATAATTTTCTTATCTCTTATATATATTTTAAAATTTGTAAAGTATTTAATACTGATGTGAACCAATCAAATTAACTTTATTCAATCCACATACGTAATTTTCTTATCTCTTATAGATTTTCTATTTTCCACTGATATTAAAAAACGTAAATATACTATTAATTGATAATCTTTTAATTTTAATAAGTTATATGTTAATTAGGAAATTTAATTAAATTAAAATCTTGATACCTATGTAGACCAATCATATTAGGTTTTTTCATTCTAGGTGGACACCTTTACAATAATGAAATTAGAGAATTGGTAAATATAAATCTAGTAATTATCCTAATCCTAACAAAATAGGATTTCAAAAATTTACAGAAATCAAGTTATTTGAAACGTGTATCAAAAATTGAGTAATTATCCTAATCATAACGCAATTATGATTTCGAAAACTTACAGGAATCAAGTGGTTCGGAATTGCTCCTCATTGGACAAAGAAGAAGGGCATGTGAAAGTACTGTAAAGATGATTGGGCCTGTGAATCTATTAACTTGGACCTCGTAATAGATTTTTAATTTTCCACTGGTATTAAAAACGTAAATATGCCATTAATAGGTAATTTTTAATAAGTTATATGTTAATTAGAAAATTTAATTAAATTAAAATCTTAATACCTATGTGGACCAATCAGATTAGTTTTTTTCAATCCTAGGTGGACACCTTCAACGGCCTATAGGGTCAACTTTTATTAGTAATAGACTAGATAAGGTCCCGCGTATACGCGGAGTTTATCTTAAGATTTTTAAAAAATTTTACGAAAATATATTTAACAAAATGTGATTACTCTTAAAATTAAATAAAATAATATTACGAAAATATATTTAACAAAATGTGATTACTCTTAAAATTAAATAAAATAATATTGAAAACCCGATCAAAAATCTCTGAATAACATAAGTTACTTCAAAAATTGTACAATAAAGGGTAATAGTCATGTAATGATTATGTAATAAGCATAATATAATAAATAATATATAAATTAGAGAAAGTGGTAAATATGCATTTTTACTTTTTTCGTTAGAATAGCTTATTATAAAGGATTGATCGTTTTTTTGTTTTTTTTTTTTTTTTAAACATCTTGTTTTTGTTAGGTTTTTTCCTTTTTTTTTTTTCAATTAGACACATCAACTAGACACATGTCAAGATCTTAATAGAGTAAAATTAAAAAATCACACTTGTCGTGATCCTGTGAGTTATAATTATCCTACGTGTCGCGACCACGTTGTGCGCATCCAACTTTATATAATAAGATAGATTATAACTTTGTGACTTCTTATGCAGACTTTGTCAAACTCAAGAAAAATATACAGATTTTATCATTTTTCTAAAGGTTGGCAAAAGATGGAAACGTTCTTAATAAGATTCATCAGAGTTTACGTGCACGATGTATTCATACGCTAGATCAAATCTCATGAGATGGCAAAAACCGGAAGGGTTCTTTTGTAAACAACCTCCATCCTCAACGTAGTCTCTCGCATGAATCTCTCAAATTGAACATATTCAACGTAGCCGAAGATTTAGGATTTCTTAGTCTAAGGGTTTTAGAGTCAAATGGTTTGTTGGTGTATGTCGTAGATCTTGTTTGTTTTAGTTTTCAAGTGTAGTAAGTATTGCTATGACTTGACACTAAATATTAACTTTCTTTTCAAATCCTAATTTTATTCCAAGAAAACGATATTTTTCACTAACAAAGCATCACTCGGCCACCAAATATTATTCTCTGATCTTTGGGCAACATATGTGTATTATGAGTAACGGCTAAAAAAGATTATAGTATAGGGTTTTCTGTAAATAGAGGTACCTAAGGTCCTAAGGGTTGATTTTTAATTAGCAAACCATATGTTTTTGTGGGTGCAGTTTTGTTGTGTGAGTGAAAGAGTGAAAGAGAGAGATTTTACCGATTTTTTGGAGTGAGTGTCTTAAGTTTTGTTTAGGCGTTGAGTTTAAATTGCGTTTGAGCGTATGTGTTAATTTTTCTTTTTTAATCTGCAATTGAGTGTTTTGTTAATGTTTAAGTGTTTTTGTTTGTTGTATGAGAAGATTAGAGAGAGAGAGAGAGAGATAGATACTTCTTAACCTTAATCTTCTTTTGTCCGTCCTTTGATCCTTTGCCATAAAGTTGCGTCGGCTTCTTGCCATATAGTGACTCTTTAGCAGAAGTCACTATCTACACAGTCAATATCTATATGTCTCCTAAGAAAAGTTGATGTCTTTTTGCGCATATAAAATATGAATGGATGATCATTTCATGGCCTGCATTTATGAAGTCATACCTTAAAAAGAGATCCAAGAGAATTGATATAAATGAGCTAACAAGAAGAGCGGTTTCTCCAGACACCTAATCAATAGTTAACAAAAACCATTTAAAACATTACAAAGTTCATATATATGCCACAACAAATAGCTTGCTATACAAACATTTGAAGAATAAAAAAACCATTTTTGTCCCTCACAGACACACCTCCTTCAGTCTTGTCAATTCCTCACTCTCTCTCTCTATCCTCATTTTCATACCTCTTCTTCTGCTAATTTGTCTCTTCCATCGTTTGGTACCTTTGGGTGTTATAAACAATGTTTAAATTATCAATTAGAGACTCATGTCACTAGTCGGCGATTTTTTTTATTTCTTACAATGTTTACATATTTACTTACATAGTTACATTTAAATAGTCTTCCGTTTCTTTTAATTTGTTATCTAGGAAGTTCTAGTATTCTCTGGACACGTTATTTATCTTGGTTAGAGGTCGGCATGGTGATTCAATTCAAAGGAATCGATATTTCTCCCAAGCAAAAATCGTACTAGGGTTTGTAGCAAAAAAAAAAGAAAAAAACAAAAATCGAACTAGGGGTTTTAGGAAGTGCATCCTTTTAAAAATCCTTAAAAGCGTCATTGGACCAAGACCCACTTGATTATTTAATGGACTGTTCTGAGATTGTTTTGTAATACATAATTATTTTTTTGATTTTTGTATAGATTTTGATGGACGTGTGTTTTGGGACACATAGGCGTTCTAAAACCTTGATACGTTTTTTCCATTAAATTATAGCTAAGGATTTCTCTAGCTAGAAACAATAACAATCATCCAGGGACAAAACCATATTTGCATGAAATAACGTCATATGTCTCCTTTAATTTAGCCGAATTGAGAGCTTCTTTTAATTAAAAACTCTAGTGCACTCTCTAAATCTTTTTTTTGAACTTTTAGTTGAATTCTCTCTAAATCTTTCACACAGTGATTCGGAAAGATGAAGATAAATGACTAGAAATTAATGGTGTATAGATGACTGATTTGTAGGAACCTTCTGGCGAATGAAAGATGTTTAATAGTCAAAGCAGAAAACCGACTACACACTTAGTTTGTAACATCCCATATCTACAAACTATATACTCTTTGAAGCCGTTAACTAAAAACACTATATACGCGAATCAATATATACATTTACAGGCAATTGATCATGAAAATACATAAACGATCATGTGAATTAGCATCATCTTGAAATCATCATATACCAGATTTTATATGTCAAGAGTTCCACGTTTTTTTTTTGGTATGAATTGTTAATGTGAAATTCCACGTTGGCCATACATACATCAACATTTCCATGGAGCAGACACAGATTTGTATGCTGATATACTATGATAGATCAAAGGAGTAGACACGGATTTATATGATCCATGGAAATAACCAAAAGATTATACCGTACGATTACACTCTATCATTAATCTTCGTTACAATTCACGAGAAGATTCATGTTTCTTTATTTCCTTACAAAAAAAAAAAACAAAATATACACGAGTATTGTTTATAATAGTATACAATATAAAAAAATTTCCGTGTTTCCAACCAAAGAATAGTAGAGAAACATCTCGCCAGCATTAATGTTATAGTTCTCAGCTCTGTGTCACTGTATATATACAAACTATGTGGTTTTCCGCGCCGTGCGCAGAATAATATATTGAAAATAAAAATTTTATATTACATTTAATTACATGGTATACTTCATTTTTACTTTCAATACTTCATTTAGATTGTTTTCTATACATTTTTTGGCATTTTAGATTATTTTGTATATATTTTTGTAGCATATGCAAATAAAATAAATGATCTAATAAAAGATTTATAAATGTTTTAATAAAATCAATCATAGTCTTCTTTCAAGAATCGCTAAAGTTAATTAATAATTTTTCATAAAAACAAAGAAGATTATAAATAATTACTCTTTAAACTCAATCGTTTAATGATCATCTTTTATATTTTTCATCAATCTTGAAGTCGGTATACATTTCATTGTTTCAATTAGGATGTTGTGATATTTATGGCACATTTGTTGCTTGTACCTGCTCCTTTTTCTTATGGTTATTTATCTCTTTGTTTAAATCTAAAACAACTTGACAGTTCTCTTGATTGTTTTGGCTTATTCTGGCATGGTTAAATTTATTTTTCGCATATTTAACGTTTTTCTGTTATACTCCAATAATTTCTCTCTGAGAGCGAAATAAAGACAAAATGCTAACATGTTTGTACTAACTTTAAAAGAAGACTCAAAACAGTCAAGTTAAAACATATAGGAGGACCATGTCAAACCTTGGCGTTTCAAAGGATTCCTCAAGAACCTCAACTCTAAGAAAATATTCTTATGTCCTTTTTTTCTTCTTTATACACTGATAGATATTGTTCCAAAGAACCAAAACAACATGGTTTAAAGTAAAAAATATACATAAATATTAATGCTAATATTATGGGCCAGAAGCATCTTCTTTTTTTTTTTTAATATGAGCTCAATTTTACAAAAGTAAAAAAAAAATATTTATTTTTCCTAAATATTTTATTCAATTGTATGAAAAGGCATTTTGTGGGTTAGAATATAGCTTCATATTTATAAAACGAAAATAATTACTTTTATTTAGTTTTTAATAGTAAATAAGATATTAAATAGAGGGTATAAATGTATTAAATTTTAGTTATTGGATTTACATAGTATGTAACCGAATTTTCTGAGTTTCTAATTTTTATGTTTATCTAGTAAGTTATTTATAGGAAAATTCATTAAATAATAATTATTAAAAATATTAATTAAATGATTTCATTAAAAATATTTTTGTCATTATCTTTATCATAAAGACTTAATGAGAGGAAAAAATTATTTATTTTTTCTTAAATATTTTATTTAATGGTATGAAAAGTTATTTTGTGGGTTAGAATATGGGCTCATGTTTATAAAAAAAATATATTTATTTTTATTTAATTTTTAATGGTAAATAAAATATTAAATAGAGGATGTAAATGTATTAAAATTTAATTATTGGATTTACATTGTATGTAACCGAATTTTCAGAATTTCTAATTTTAATGTTTATCTTGTAGATTATTTATAAGAAAATCTATTACATGATTATTATTAATAATAATAATTAAATGATTTTATTAAAAATATTTCTGTCATTATCTTATGAGAGTGAATGAGAGAGCTTCATTCTACAAAATCACTTCGCAAATAATAATATAGATTCTGAGCCCAAAAGTAACCGTTGCAATGATAAGAATAAGACCAATGCTTACAGCCAGCAGATAGAACGTGACAAAACATGTNAAATCCCCAAAAAAAAAAAAAAAAAAAAAAAAAAAAAAAAAAAAAAACTCACTACACTCAAAATCTAAAGGACCACGTACATACCTTAAGAATTGATCCAAGAAAAAATGATAAATTCGGAACTCACAGACCAACACGAAGAGCCATTTTCCCCAGAGACCTTATCAATAGTGAATAATAACCATTTATAGAGTCTTTTCAACAGAAAATAAAAAAGCTAAAACGCTCCTTGGTTCAACTCCTGAGACACCTTCTAGCCGCCGTAAGCTCCGACTCAGGATGAATCTCTTTAACGGGAGATTGATTTCTTGAGTTCGGAGCACCACCTCTTTCCCGGACTCTCCTCTGAATTCGATGTTGTTTACTTTTCTGTCTTTTCTGTCGGTGGTTTCTCCGCCAACGAGATCTATGCAATTTGTTTCATTTTCCGACCGACCCTTCTCTCCAGTAGACGCATCGACGGGTTCTATGGAGCTTTTGAGGTCAGAGCTCTCGATCCTATCCTTCATCCCACAGGAGCTGCAAGTTCGTTCGTCGGCACTTTCTCATCTCCGGGTGAGCCTCTTTATGGGGCAGCCAAACCCTCCACCGGACCTGCTGGTTCTACGAGCCTGTCCACACCTAACTGCTCTCTTTCCGCCTGTGGTCTCTCAGTCCCCTCCTCCTCCGTCTTTGTGGGTTTTGTCCAGGGTACCTTCAGATCTGTCGAGTCACTTACCCGACATCCCTATGCAGCCTCGAAATCTCAGATCTATTCATTTATTTTCTACGAGATTAAAGTGCTATGCCGAGAGTTCATCAACGAGGCACGGAACCATCCTACATGCCTATTATGCCTTATGCTTCATTTGGCAGTGTAACCGCCGGATCTCATCCTTAATCGTCAAAGTTAAAAGCCTAGTAGGAGAATCTGCTTCCACCGGCGTCGCTATAGCAGTTGGATGCTTCTCCGGTGGTGATTTCCAAAGATTTGCCACCGTCACCATTGTCTTTGCTCCTGTCGGCAAATCTATGCTTTGGGCCGCTCGTACCTTTTGGCCCTTTCAGGTCAGATGTCTTTTCTCATTTCTTGGGCTGGACCCTTGTAAAATTCCTGGGCTAGGCTCTTGTAAAATTCCTGGGCTAGGCCCTTGTATTATTCCTGGGTTAGGCCCTTGTATTATTCCTGGGTTCTACCCTTGTATTTTCTCTTGTACTTCATGTGATGGTGCTCTTCATCTTGATACCAAGATTTATGCTGTGCCTACTAAGGAGAGATTGTTATTTTTCTCTTCCCTTCTTTGGGAGAGTTCGTTACCACTTTCCCCCCTCCACGGGAAGGGATCCTCTGCAGTTCTCGGATTCAATACCGGGATTGTACGTTGCCACTTTCTCCATCTCTTTACTTTGGTGTGGAGTGGCCTTTCAAGGTCAAAAGAAGTAACTAAATTTGTTTCGATGAATTTTGAAGATGAGGATTGGTTTTCAAAGTCATTTGGCCAAGTGACTATCTCTCGATCTCTCGGCGAGGCCGTGATGATCCCATTGTCGCAAGCGAGCTTTGTCTCCATTTTGCTGTCAATCTATCTAAAATATCTATCTGCTTTAATCTTATCTGCCTTTATGATTAGATGTAATATCTTAAGAGGATGGCTAATTCCCTCTGTTTGGTGTAAGGATGCAGTTTAATATGAATGAAATCAGTTGTGAACAAAAAAAAAGAATAATAACCATTTAGAGTAATGTTAGGGTGTTTTTAATTAATGGTATTGGTGTTTTAATTTATTAATTAGGTTTTCATGTTTTCATTTTTACATTAGGGTGTATCAAGAACTATATAAAGATCTCGACTGATTAATAATAAAGGAAGCCCATTAAGAGGGAGCTAATCTTTTACATCTTTTTAATTCCAAAGCAAAAGTCGGTTCATATCAATTTGGTGCGATCCGATGGGAGACCATTATTCCGCGCAACTCGCAAAACTGATTATTATGGAATATATCCCACATCAGAAGTTGGAAGGGATCTTAAATAATATATAAGGAGCATGGGCCACTCTACTCATTGCCAATTGGTTTTGTGTTAGAAGCCCATGTAACTTAACACTGATGGAATTAATTCAAGGGATTCACGCAAAGTTGATTCAATGTTCGGAAAGTGGGAGCCACAAAAGGGAAAACCCGCAAGTGTCGATCGAGCTCTAGGACCAACGGTGAAATTCACATGTGCCTGAGTTGAAGTAACCAAAGCCAGCTGTTGAAATATTTGTGCCACCAACTGTCGTTCAAGTCATGGAATAAAAAAACAGAAATTCAGAGGAGACAACGTCTGTGGCTGAGCCAAAGCAACCAGAGACACCAAACCAAGAAGCAGCGGCAACACCAACTGTCGTTCAAGTCATGGAATCAAACAACAAAATTTCAGAGGAGACAGCGTCTGTGGTAGAGCCAAAGCAACCAAAGACACAAATCCTAGAAGAAGCGGCAACACCAAATGTTTTTCAAGTCGTGGAATCAAAGAATGGAAATCAAGAGGAGACTCTGTTCACCAGGTGTAGGAAAAAGATGTGGTGCTTGGGGCAGCCATGTATTATCATTCAATGATGACTCACCGACAACTGTTGCATCTCTTGACTATGTCTTTTATATCAAGAGTGCCACAATCATTACTACAGTGTGGGTGTATGGATACCAAGAATTGGAGCTTGAGGACAAGCTCAAAGTCGAGGAGGGGAGTATGGTTAGATTGTTTTTAATTAATGGTTTTGGTATTTTAATTTATTAATTAGGTTTTCATGTTTTCTTTTTTACATTAGGTTGTATCAAAATCTATATAAAGGTCTCCATTGATTAATAATAAAGGATGTCCCAAGAATTAATTTTAATCTCGATTAAGAGAGAGTTAGCTAGGGTTAAGAGAGAGCTAAGCTTTTACATATTTCTTAATTCTCATGCAAAAATCGGTTCATATCACATAGTTCATATATGCCACAGGATATTACTATACAAAAGTACATTGTGTCAAAGATTAAGTTACCTTGATTTAGTGCACCAATGGATAAACATTTCTGCTGAAAAACCAACCAGGTTTTGAATCTATCACGTACAATCTCATGTGATAAAGAGGTTCGCCCTAATTCTCTCCCAGGCACTCTTACCGAGGCAGCCGCCGCGACGCAATTCAAATCCCCGATGAGTCTCCGACCTTGCCTCCCCTCCGGCCGTCCGTGCGTCTAGCTCCCCAGAAGTCGTTTTCCGTCTGGTCGCCGCAGAGGCTGGCCGGAATCTGGTTCTTCGCCCTCGTCGCCTCCTTTTCCCGACGAGCTTCTCGATCTGCTCCGGTGAGGTGATTTCTCCTAAAGCTGTCGTGCTTTCTTGCTTCTCCATGGTTTCGTCGATGCGTTCACGCGGCCGTGAAGGTCCCTTACCGTTGAATCCTCTAGATCCGGTGAAGACGGTCTCTTCTCCATTTTCTCATCTCTCTCCGGCTTCGCCCGTGAATCCATCAAACCCTCCAGATCCAGCGGATTCGCCTGAGCCGCCTGACATCTGTGGATCTATGATACCCGTCGTAACTCCTCTCTCTGTCTCAGAGGCCGGATTCTTCAGCTGCGCCGGTGCCTGAGAGCTTGGTATCCTCGCCGAAGATCCATGCCGGTCTTTTCGTCCTACTCCTCGCCGGTGAAGGGACATCAGGATCTTGGATTCCCGTTACTGTCAATTTGCACATCTTGGTCCGGCGTTGTAAAACCTTAATGAGTAATCTCTCATCCTTCTATTTAGGACTAGGCCCAACAGCAGTTGGGGTCTGACATGTCAAATTCGTCTATCTGCTTCATGTGTACATTCGAAGCTGCATTGCCGAATTGTTTTCACCTTCGCTTGTTTGGGAGATGTTTAACAATTCAGCTTCCTCCTTTGGCAAGGAGAGATCGATCTCACCCTCCTGCCTTTACAGGAAGAGACTTTTTCCACCATGCCCTCTATCATGTATAGGGGCTTTCTCCTTGGATTCATTTCCGGGAAACTTTCCCAATTTCTTCACTGTTTTGTCTTCTTGTGTAGCGGCTTGTATGGAGCCTGAAGAAGAAGCCGTGTTTGTCTCGACAAATCACGGAAGTGAGGATTGGGTGTTAACGTCACATGGCAAAGTGACCAAGTATCAACATTCCGGCCATGCCGTGAAAGTTCCACCGACGCATCCGAATTTGGTTCTGGATTCACTGTCAACCTGCCTTGAAGATTCATGGATGACTTCATTTGCTTCAAGTTCTATCTTCTTATTGTTGTTATTGTTGTTTGTCTTAATCACTGAGGATGTAATATTCCCTCCTTTGTACTCTAGTTTAATCTAATGAAGTTAACAAAAAAACAAAAAAAATTCTCATGTGACATGGTATACAATCCTAAGACCAATGCCTACAAGTAGACAGAATCATACAAAACCGTATAAATAAACAATTCAAGACGACTTGAACCAATAAATAAACAATTCAAGACGACTTGCACCAAATTCAGCGCAGACTGAATTCATTTGATTGTGGAACCCTGGTGAGATTTAAGCCACAAACCACTATGAAGAATCATTAAAAGTTCATCCGATGAGTTTCATATAATTCCTGAAGGAGAACAAAGTACAATATGATTTCACCCATCTCCGCATGCTATGGAGATTGTTGCAGCTCAACAATCTATGTGTGTGAAATCAGACATGAGAAAACAGAGAGTTAATCCTTGATTAATTTTGTTTTCACAAATTACGATCTCTAACATATAAGCTTAATTTCTAGAGTTTAAAGTACCATGTATTCTCTTGTTCTATGAATGGTTGTTGATTGCTTGTGTTAAAAGCCACCTTATTTGCAGCCTATTTCTTAGCTTTCCTACCTCAATTAAATAGCTAGTTTGGTGATCTGGTCTTTCAATCATCTAAGTTGTTACCACTCAAGCTTAGTGACTGACACTAGGCGGTGTGGTGAAACCGTATAGAAGACCCATGCATCGCTTTGAGAACCCTAGTCGCAGATGGTGCTACAAATAATTATACTATCAATCAGAATAGTACAATAGAAATACAAATAAAAATTGCTAGTTTCACTTGTTATCTTTGCCATTTAATTTCACCAGTTATGTCAAATGTCAAATAGAAGAAGACGAGGAGATTTTCCAAAGTATAATAAATGAGAGCTGAAGACAAAGAGAAAGTGATGAGGAAACGATGAGATATTCAAGTCGGCGGCTAGAGACCTAGGGAAAGGAAAAAAATCTACACAGCAATTTGGGGCTCCTCGAAGTGTCCACCTCAGCATGTTCGAATGTCTTCTCAGCTTGCCACGTGTCACTGTCTTTTTCTCAACTCAGAAGAACTTTTCACGACCCACCACACAAATGAGTCCACTCGCTAACCAGCACAAAATTGAGCCCAAATAAACCCAGGAGGCCCATTATCGAATATTCAACCACCCTCATATGGCCCACCCCTTTCTCCCATCTTCTCAACTTTCACGGCACCATCTTTGACAGTTACAAACGCTCCCTCACCATTCAATAGCATAACTTCTCGCATCCTCCACTCTCTAACTCAGACAATCAACGTCGCCTCTACCATGAACACCCTTACCAGATTTGCCTATAAAACCTCCGTAACCCCATCCCCGCAACCGCTACGCTTCACTCGCAAACATCAAACACCACCCACGCTATGGCTCCAAAGGCTAAGCAATCCACTCCCACCGCGCCAACTTACAAGACCTTTGACGATTTCTGGCGGCTACGAAATAGTCTTTACGAAACAAATATGGTCTTCGTTTTCCTCTAATGGATCCACTGATCAAAAGAGAAGCGGCTAAGGAAGGAACGCAGAAGCGAGAAATCTTAGAGCAGGACCGTCGTCTTCACGCAAGCAAGGTAGCCCAAAAAAAACTTTAAATCCAATTAGTGTCAAAATTGAACATAATTTTTGATGAAACTCGCAAAATTGAACATGACTGGATCAGTTGATGGGAGAAAGTGAACTGAAGCATAGGGTAACTGCATGTATGATGGATATATTTGGTCTGTGTTAGACATTCATGCCCCGATAAGAAGTGAGTAAGTTGTTGGAGAAAGTATCGAACGCCTACTACACATATCTAATCGTCCCAAATTGTCTAAAGCATTTTCGATTTGGAGGATTTAACTGTTTACTGATTGGTTTCTTTTCATTTTCAGAATGGGTTAGGCATAGCTCAGGGAACAACGTGCATAAGTGTTATACATGTTGATGCCAGAGCTGGAAATGTTAGCCAAATATGTATCACAAAAGCTTCTCTTCCTTCACAATCCCAACAGAGAAAAGCAAAACTGATCCCCTAGATCAACCATCATCTGGGTTTGTTGGAGGTATATGCCATTCATATTATTACTAACGAAATGGCACCATCTAAAGTATCTGTTTTTTTTTGGAAACTTACAAGCTTGTGATTCACTTTTTGTTTTGATTTAAGCCAGCCATTTCTCTTGCGTTTCTGTCGTACACCATCATTTTGCTTTAGTATTGACTTCTGTAATTGTGAGGATTATAAGAGGCTATTTGTTTTGCGTTTCTGACGGTCATCATGACCAAGGTTCATGTCTTCTTAAAACTCGCTTGATTTGCTTTTACCCCTTTGTTTAACCAGTTCCTTAGAGGAGTTTTTCGACATTGTGTGCTGATTTCTTGCTCTGTTTTTTTTTCCTTTTAGAGGTTGGCAGAAACAACCATATAGGTACTGAAACAAGTTATTCATATGCTTAAGTTGCTATCTTCATAACTTTGCACCAACAGATCAGAGTTTTGTTTGTATCCAAAGGATCACAAATACTCTCTTTTGTTTTCCCAATGACTTCTCGGTTGCATTCATCTTCCCTTTAAGTCACTGCTTTTTATCTCTTGATCTTCCAATGTGCTTATGGTAAGCGTCTCAAAAACTCAATTTCCCTTATATGTAGAGATTTAGGGTCATAGTTCTTAAACAAAGTGAGTGCATGTATTTGTATGTTTCTGCTTTCGATCTCATGAATCTCCCATATACCAAGTGTTTCAGAGAGTTGATTCTCCTTCTATGCAGAAAGTCATAAACATTGTATAAATCTAGGTTCAGAGTTCTTAATTTGACTTATAAATTCTGGCCAATTATAGCATTCGATCACTGTATTCTGTGTTTTTTTATTAAAAAAAAAAGCAAATGTTACTAAATTAGCTCCTAATTGCATGAACTAAGTGTTAGCTGTTTATGGGAAACTTTATGTCTAAATTGTTAGGCTGAGATCTTCTATTTAGCTCGCAGGTGTTCAAAGCCAGTGTCAAGGGGAGGAGGAGGTGCAATATAAGGGAGACGATGGGAGTGGTGGTGAGGATGATTTAAATGGTGACTCCGGTTCTAAAATCCTAAAGAATTTTCACTTATACAGTGCTGCCTCCTGTAAATGGCGACTCCGGTGTAAATGACTACGAAGTATTTATAAAAAAAAACTGATTCTGTTCGAAGTTTATGGTACCATTTTAAGATTATTATTACAATTTTGTACAATTTTTTATATCATTATGTAGTGTTAAATTTCTAAACTTTTGTCATCCACCAAACTTTTCATCCAAATATAGTAGTTATACTTTTTATGCATGGGCAATATCATTTATATGGCATAATATTTGAAGATGAATTCTAAAGAAATGAAAGACCGAAACATAGCCAACAGTATAGTTCCAAGAAATCACAGTAAATTAGTTGTATTTAATCAAATATAGGCTAGCTATTTCATAAAATCGCAAATATTAACATAAATAATTTGTCTCATATCAAAAGAGTAAACAAAATTATAATAAAAGACCCAGGCTACAAAATTATAATAAAAGACCCGGGCGTAGCCCGACTAGTTAATATAGAATAAAGGGTACAAATAATTTAGTATAGGAAAAAGGGCACACTAAAAAAAAAAAATTTGATTTTGCACTAAGGCTTATAAAATCTTTGAGCCGGCTGAGTAGTAATTACTCTAACCTATAAATTGCATGAATCGTAACCATTGCTCTGACAACCATTAGGGTATATATATATCCCTCCATTGGTGTACCGAGAAGGGCGACTATGGCTTCATCTTCTTCTTCTTCTTCTTCATCGCCTCAATCCTTAAAGCTGAAAAGCTTCGATGTTCTCGATTGTCCTACTTGCTGTGAACCACTGAAGAAACCAATCTATCAGGTTTCTCTCTCCCTCCTTCTTCTTCGATTCACAATTCTCACATTCTCTTTGTTAAATCCATGGGAATTGCAGAATACGAATCTCTAATGCCATAGCCTCATTTTCAGTTGGAGATTATATTTGAATGAAGTGTATGAACGTATAGAACTGTTTTTCTGAATCAAGGATTTTGATTTGGTGTTATAGCTAGCTTGTTCTTAATGTTTCTTTATTGATTCACAATTCTCATAATGTTGTTATCAAATTCATGAAATTGCCGAACAAGAACCATTTTCTGCTAAGTCAAATTGTCACATTTTCATCTCTAATTGGTGTTTATTGATTTTACAGTGTAGTAATGGACACTTGGCTTGTTCTCCTTGCCTCACAAAACTGAGGAATCGATGCCCGTTCTGTAGATCTCACATCGGTGACATCCGATGCAGAGCAATGGAGAAGATCATCGAAACATCCATAGTCTCGTGTCGAAACTCGGTTTACGGATGTCAAGAAACATGCACATATGGAAACCAATCAAGCAGCCACGAGAAGCTCTGTGCATACATCCCATGTTCTTGCCCGTTACCAGACTGCAACTTCAATGGCTCCTACACTGATCTTAGAAGCCACGCTCGTTCTTTCCACTGTTGGGGCAAGGATAACCACCGCCAGTTTACGCTCGACAAGCCTATCTTGTTTAACCTGAACCTCCTCGGGAAAGAGAAAGTGACCGTTCTCCGGGAAAAGAACGACGGCGATTTGATTGTGGTTCGGGGTTTCGAAAGACCGAGAGGCTTGTATGTTACCGTGAGCTGCATGTCTCCGATGACTCCCGGAATGTGCAACTATTCCTGCAGTCTCGCGAGGCCCGATTTGCGTACCTCGTTAAGGATTGAAATGATGGTGAAGAAAATCAAGAAAGTGGATGAGCAAGAAGAAGAGCCCACAGATGACTTCTTGTTGATTCCATCTTATATGTTTAGTAATTATGTTAACTGTTGTCAGTTGAAGTTCAAGATTTGCATTGGTCGTGAAGAAGATGTGTATGAGTAGTCCTCTTATCTTTTTTTTTTTTTTTGGCTTAGAAGCTTCCTTTTGATGATACACATTGAGATTTTGATGATGATGGTATGTGACTATGTGCGTTTGTACTCTCACACAGACACATAATCGTTTTAAACTCAAGTTATAATGCAATAGCCGTATGTTAGAATAGCTTCTTTGTATATTATATGGTTTCCATATAGCTATATTTATGTTAATATGTTAGCGGCAAGCCTGCAACCATAAATGGCGTTTCATGTGTTTGTACCATTTCACGGATAGATTTTGGACGTAATCTGAAGGCAAAAACAATAGATTGTTTGTTGTAGCACAGAAGGTACAAGCTACGTTGATAAGCTTAAGAAAAGAGAGTTGCATGTTTGAAAAAGTTAGGGTTTTGCCATTTACAGCGCAATAAAGCTGCAAAAACCAAATACATTTCTACAAGATACCAAGTACCAAGACTTTGAATGGGTGGCTTAATGGAATTTTATTACATTTTGATATTTTAACTTGAATTTGTGAAAATTTTGAGTTTTTACCAAAAAAAAAAATACATTTCATACTTCTATATATTTAAGTAGATTTATTATTACAAAATAGAAAATCTGGTGCAACTGGTCAAACCGTATTGAACCAGGACTGAAAAGCACATTCGGTTCAATGTTTGATTTCGGTTTTTAAATCATTGCTGCTTGTTTTATACGCTTTCTGACCAAAATTGTACCTATTCCAAATTAAGGTCTAAATGTTAACGGCTGAATGTTAGTAAATAAATAAAGATTTATTGTAGAATATGGCTGATTAGTTAGTAATATAAAGGAAAATTTCAAAACTATACCTTTTTGGTTGTCAATTTTCAAAAATACACATCTAAAATGTCCATTTTCAAAACTACATTTTTTCATTGAGTAAAAGAACTATAAACCCTAAAATATAAACCATAAACCAAAAATATAACCTTGAACCCTTAAATCTAAACCATAAATCCCAAAATCTAAACCATAGTTAAGGATTAGTGAACCCAAACTTGTATATTAAAATTTGAAAAGTTTATTTTTGAAAATTAACACATTATATGTGTAGTTTTGAAAATTAACACCTCAAGAGGTGTATTTCTCAAAATTTCTCAACTATAATTTGTGTAAAAAAAAAAAATATAATATTTAAGAAAACAATTAGTTTAATATATTGACTAAGATATGGAAAAAATTAAATGCTAAAATTTGTATAAATAATTAATATAAACTATTCTCTAATCAAACTAATGCAATAATATATTATGTAAATAATCTAGTAAAATGTTGCCTTAAGTAAAAAAATCATGAGAATGAACCATGTGATGACACATCAGCATGTATTCTTTTTTAATATATTATTAGGGATAGCTGAATATTGCTGAATGCAAAAAATAACTGATTATTTACCCAGTTAATTAATAAAATAAATAATAACATAAACTAGTGTCTAGTGAAATATCTAGAATTTAGGAATTTATTCATAATGATTTATTAAACATCAAAGTTAAAAATATAAATATACATATTAAAAAAAATATAAATATCTCATATTTGATGCCGAATTCTCTCTCGTATTGTATGCATATCGGTACCATATGTTGTTTCCTCTTTTTTTTATGTGCTATATATAATTTTTAGAAAAGTAGATTAGATCTTATTATAATTGAATTTATTAAGTATTATTTAATAAATATTTCATATTCAGATATGCATCTAACCATTTTTATTATATGGATTCACATCCGAAATTTTATTTATGGTTCCATAATTTTGTTACTAATACTCGGTTCTGAACACTCCGAAAAACGAATATTCGGAGCTCATCAGATCGGATAATTTGCCCACTCATAAGAGGAAAAAAATACAAAACACAAAAATTTTAATTATAAAATAATTGATATTTTTCCACTTGAACAACTAAAATATGTTTTTCAACACTCTATAATAATTATACATATATTTGTTGGAATAATTAATAAAATACAAAACTGTATGTTTAATTAAAATTATAAATAATTTAAGTTATAGTAAACAAATTAATCATCAAATTTTGATTGTAGTTTTTTAATCTGTCATAGATATTAAATACATGAAAATAAAGAAAAAAATTGATTGTGGATTTTAGTAAATTTATAACCTAATATATAAAAGTGTGGGATGAGTACCAAACCACTATTACATTAATTTTCAATATGAAAATTTTATTTAAATTTTGATTGTGACTTTTTAATAAATTTTGGAATAAATACCTATTTGAAATGAATAAAATGTGAAAATTATCATTATTTCCAAAAACTAAAAGCATTCTATAATTTTTGTCTTTTTCTTTGCATTCCACAATTCCTCCCAACTGGTGTCAGATTATCTTTTTCAATAATAAAAAAAAAACTAAACATTTTGGTCATTTTGGTTTTTCCGGTAAGACCAGAATGAAAATCGGTTCAAAGTTTGATTTCGGTTTTTCAACCTTCTGTTCTTTCGTCCTCTCGAGTCATTTATGGAAGATAAAACAAAAAAAAAACAAAAAAAATTACATCTAAAAAGAAAATGTCATTTCACGGGATAGGGTTTTCTCGGTGACAAACACACACAAGATCGGCGGCCAGCGGAGACGATCGATTTCGGCGAGATCATCCGACCATCGTTCCCGGAAGAGGCTTCGTTATTCCTCTGTCGAGGAATCCGAAGAAGAAGAAGAAGACGGCGAGACTAACTACTCCATGAGTTCCGAGGAGGAGGATGAAGAAGACGACGTCGTAATCGCAGAAGCTGTCGGTGTACCGAGAACGGCGACTATCGCTAACGATCCTGAGAATGTGACGAGATCCGTTAACAGCACCCCGAGTTCTTCTTCTTCTTCTTCGTCGCCTCAATCCGTAAAGCTCAAAAGCTCCGATGTTTCTCTCTCCCTGGTTCTTCTTCTTCTTCGATTCACAATTCTCATAATCTCCTCATCGAATCCATGGAATTCCAGAAATAAGAATCATTCTCTGCTAAGTCAAATCCTCACTGCCTCATCTCTAATTGGTTGATTGTCATTCAGTGAAACTTCTGAGTTTGATTTGATAGTGTTGCTGTTTTTGTGCGTCAGTGAGTTTGATTTACAGTGTAGTGTAGTAATGATTCACAATTTCATAATGTCATTATCAAATTCATGGAATTGCAGAATAAGAACATTCTCGGCTATGAATCACACTCATGGCGATTGATTATCTTTCAGTGAAGTATATGAATCTTCTGTGTTTGATTTGGTGTTTATTGCTGTTTCAGTGGATCAATGCGTTTGATTTGGTGTCATTGTCACAGTTTCATCTCTAATTGGTTGATTATCTTTCAGTGAATTGGTGTATGAATCTTCTGTGTTTGATATGGTGTTTATTGCTGTTTTAGTGGATCAATGCGTTTGATTTGGTGTCATTTTCACAGTTTCATCTCAATTTGGTGATTATATTTCAATGAAGTGTATGAATCTTCTGCGTTTGATTTGGTGTCATTGTCACAGTTTGGTTGATCATCTTTCAGTGAATTGGTGTATGAATCTTCTGCGTTTGATTTGGTGTCATTGTCACAGTTTCATCTCTAATTGGTTGATTATCTTTCGGTGAATTTGTGTATGAATCTTCTGCGTTTGATTTGGTGTTTTATTGCTTTTTACAGTGTAGCAATGGACACTTAGCTTGTTCTCCATGCGTCACAAAACTGAGGAATCGATGCCCGTTCTGTAGATCTCACATCGGTGACATTCGATGCAGAGCAATGTAGAATGGTGATATAGGTATTGTTAAGATAACTCCGACGTTGTTGTCTGAGTACCCTCCGTTGGGTCCTTTCGTTGTCACCGAAGATAATGAGATCGTTGCTGTTGGGGTTATCAAGAGTGTTGAGAATCTGGACTATCCTGCAGTCAAGAAAGGATCCAAAAGTGAAAGGCTGCAGTCATCACTTGGTAACCCCAGATTCTCAACACTCTTGGTAACCCCAATAGCAACGATCTCATTATCTTCCCTGACAACGAAACACCGAACGGAGGGTACTCACACAACATCTCAACAACCATGGGATCGAGCAGAGTTATCTTAACAATACCCATATCCATTCTCCAAAAACTCAATGGAGAAGATTATCGAGACATCCGTAGTCTCGTGTCGAAACTTGGTTCACGGACGTAAAGAAGCAAGCACATACGGAAACCAATCAAGCAGCCACGAGAAGCTCTGCGCCCATGTTCTTGCCCGTTACCAAACTGCGACTAGGATCTTAAAAGCCATGCTCGTTCTTCGCACTCTTGGGACGAGGAGGGTGGTAACCGGTTCGAGTTTGCAATGGACCGTCCTTTAACTTTTCGCCTGAACCTCGAAAAGGAGAAGGTGGTGACCGTTTTCCGGGAAGAGAAAGAAGGTGATCTGATTGTGGATTGTGGTTCAAGATGTGAACTCCTCTTATCTTTTTTTTNCTTTTTTTTTTTTTTTTTTTTTTTTTTTTGGCTTAGAAGCTTCTTCTTTTTTTTTTCTTTTTTTTTTGTCTATTTTGTAGTCTTTTGCAGTGTTTTGAAATTGAAATTCCAGATTATGTGAAAACTCTTTCTGATATAATTCTATCGTCGGGTTTAACTGATTTACTAGGTCTTTAATCATTTAGTTTGATATAAGATCCCTTACATATCACACAGACATAACTTTTTAGCAGAGGATCGCATTCTTCTTCGAAATAAAATGTTTCTTTTCTTTTTGAAAAAATAACAATTAATTGAAAATATAAAAGAAGCATTTTAGCTATTAAAGGCCCGTATAGCTCAGTGGTAGAGCGTCAGTCTTGTAAACTGAAGGTCCATAGTTCGATCCTGTGTGTGGGCATTTTTAATCCATTATTTGTTTTTACAACTTTATATTATCATCACATGCAGTCTGGCGAAATTCGACGACCGTGGAACACTAAGGCATGGGTTGCTTGTGAAGAAAATTCAGAAAGTGAGAGAGGAAGTTATGTCGTTTGGATCATAAACATTTACTAACGGTGAACTTTTTCTTAGAATCTTGCATATGAAGATGTTGATGATGGCATCTAGTGTTTGAATTCTCCTGCGGTGTTTCGATGATTAAGCTATTCTTGTTTCTCAAAGAAAAAGTTGTCTTAAAATACAAGTACCAAAGATGAAACATTCGCAAAGTTTTTATGGCTTTCTAAGGTAAAAAGTCTTCAAAGGATGTGAAAGGCACAAAAATAAACATTTCATCTGAAATTTAAGCTTTGTTTGTAAGAAAGATGTATACTTTAATCCTGATAATTAAACATAAAAATATCAAATTACTTGAAAACTTATAAAAAACTACAGGGGTTATACTTTTAAAAAAAAATTCGAAGCTTTGTAATTGTGCCGTTATTACTATTGATCTTGTGTACTGTATATGTCTCTGAAGCGTTTATGAAATGTGTTAACGTAGAACGGCCAAAATGGCAGAATCGTAATAAAAAGAAATGAGGTCTCAAACTTCGAAAAAAAAAAAAAAGGAGTTAGGGTTTTACACAGCAACGAGGCGAATCGCTCGAAATCGAAAACGCAATGGTGACAGAGACGAACGCAGAGGAAACCGTCGCCGGAGAAGAAGCATCGAGCAGCCGCCGAAAGAGGCAACGACTTCCCTCCATCGTCGTAGACGAAGATGAAGAAGCAGAGGGACGAACAGGGACGCTGCTGGAACTCGATCTTCTCGATTGTCCCGTTTGCTGCCACGCGTTGACGATTCCCATCTTCCAGGTACTCCTTCTTCGCCATGGTTTATCCATAGTACTCGTTCGAGTGGTTTATCTGTTTACGGCTGGTTTTGGGGGAAACCGTTGCATTAGGAAGATCTAAAGTCGTTAAATCCAAGGCAGTCAAAAGGAAAATTGTGAGATTAGCTCCAAATTCGTGCCTTAGAGATGTTAATTTCACTAGAACAAGTCACTTAAACCAACAAATGAACACTTTTTTTTTTTTTTTTTTTCCCATTTTGATCGAATTGCAAAAGAGTCCTGTGAAATATTTTGCTCAAATGTTTGTCCTCTGAAGAAAACATATGAATGTTACCAGATTTAGGATTCGTGTAAGCTCTGTTGTTATATACAATCTTGAAATGCATTGCTATATACAACTTTGGTAACAAGAACCATCTCTGTTGCTTTCTTGTTGCAATCGCAGTGTTTTAGGATATTCGTGTAAGCTCACACAGTTCGTTGATTTTGTTATCCGATTTCTTGAATTGAATCTTGACTTCCACTTCCCACGTTGAGCTTGATTAAATTGCATTTGCTATTATTTTGCATCTCAGTGTGACAATGGACATATAGCTTGCGCTTCTTGCTGCGCTTTGCCTACCGGTAACTACCGATCAAGAATCATGGAGAGAGTGGTAACCGCCGGTCGTAGTCCCATGCCCGAACGCGAAACGCGGCTGCGAAGAGAGGTTCTCTTACGGCAAAGAGGTAGCCCACGAGAAGAAATGCGCCTTCGCTCCCTGTTACTGCCCTGCACGGAACTGCAGCTACAGCGGCGTGTACAAGGATCTCTCCAGCCACTACCGTGTTAAACACAGGGTCACGTCGGATAGTTTCAGCTGTGGCGTTCCGCAAAACGCGTGTGTGAGCGTGAGTGAAGGGCTTTTAGTTTTTAGTGCTTGAGGAGTATTATAGAGATGGTCCGTTGGTTGTGGTTCGGAGTTTCAAGGAGCCGCAAGGAGTGTGTGTGTGAGTGTGAGCTGTATAGCACCGTCTGCTCCTGGAGTTGTGAAGTACTCGTATGAGCTCTCGTATTCGATGGGAGGTAACAGCATGACGTTTGGGTCTGGGGAGATGAATAGGATTCGGAAAGTGAGCTTTGAAGCTCCGGAGAAGGACTTCATGTTGATTCCTTACTATCACCAAGGTCAAGTGGATGTGTTGAAGTTCTTGAACATTTGCATCCGCCGGGTAGAAGTAGAAGAAGAAGAAGAAGAAGAAGAAGAAGATGAAGAAGAAGAAGAAGAGGAGGATGAAGACGAAGATGAAGATGAAGATGAAGAAGAAGAGGATGAAGATGAAGACTAAGGAGAGTAATTATCATATCATATCAGTTGTATGTCGTTTTGTTCCCTTGTAATGCCTTTTTGATGTTAGTCTTTTAATATAATGAAGGAACTTTGTCCCAAGCATCATGCAATTCGAAAGCTTAGAGCTATTTGGCTTTTCCATTCCATGATCGGATGATTCGGATCAATCATAATACCAGACGACATGTTCAGACCGAACCATGTTTTTAAAATACAAACCCAAATTCTGTTTAGACCGAATGGGTTTGCCCAATTTTGGTTTATTTTTTTTTTCCGGTTCAATTCGGTTTTAAACGGTTTAAATTCAATTGTCATCACATCACAATACCATCGTCGTCTCCGTCTATTCCTCTTCTTCTCTGTTCCAAACTCCAAAGGAAGCTTCGAAACCATCAAAGTAGCAAAAGAGGAGAGAAATCATGAATTCTACACTAATGCTACGTCGTTTCATCTGCTTCAACGCTTCTGCAGCTTCGTATCCGAAGAAGAAGCCCCTCATCTTCCTCGGCTCTCCTCAGGTGATAGATTGACAATACATAACCACATGGGTTTTAGGGTTTAAGCCTTTATCTAATTTCCTGCGAATTAGGTTTCCGTGACTGTCCTTGAAGCCCTTTTCGACGCATCTTCTTCTCCCAACTCTTCCTTCGAGGTAACAACAATCGTTTTGAAAATTTCTCTTCATTAGTATGAATCGGTTATATTCCGAAAATTGGAACTTTAGATTTGAATATTCTTGATTTATGCTTTTGTGAATTTTTGATTTTGCTAGCCTCTTTTAAACTCTGAATCAAGATTAAGAGAAATGTGGAGAGATTCTAAGGATCGGTTTGCTTTGTTCTAAGGTTGCAGGAATCGTCACACAGCCTCCGTCGAGAAGAGACAGAGGAAGAAAAGTGTTGCCTTCTCCGGTAGCGCAATACGCTCTCGAAAAAGGCTTACCTTCTCATCTCATATTCTCTCCTGATAAAGCAGGAGATGTAAGGTTTACATAGATACAAATTTGGTGCATCAAATGTCACTCTTCTAAAGCTGAAACTTTTTCTGTGTAGGAAGCATTCTTATCCACTTTAAGAGATTTGGAACCTGAGCTTTGTGTTACAGCAGCTTATGGGAATATCTTGCCTACCAAGTTCCTTAACATTCCAATCCACGGTTAGTATAAATTGCTAAAATCATGGAACATTCTTTTATGNAAAGGAATTTTTTTTTTTTTTTTTT
The DNA here is from genome assembly GCA_900406535.1 of Noccaea bulbosa. Classification (NCBI taxonomy): domain Eukaryota; kingdom Viridiplantae; phylum Streptophyta; class Magnoliopsida; order Brassicales; family Brassicaceae; genus Noccaea; species Noccaea bulbosa. The sequence goes on along the minus strand of OVBJ01000765.1, from coordinate 17,003 downwards.
TTTTTTTTTTTGAAGTCAATGTTCACTATGTTTAGGGACAGTGAACATACACCCAAGTTTGTTACCCTTGTACCGTGGTGCTGCTCCGGTTCAAAGAGCATTACAGGTTCAGTTTTTCTTTTTAATCTCAACTCATACCACTTTTTTAAACTCAAATGTGTACAATAACTACTTGGTGGCCTACAATAGGATGGTGTCCAAGAAACAGGAGTGTCATTAGCATTTACGGTGCGGAAGTTAGATGCAGGGCCAGTGATTGCCACTAAGAGGTTCCAAGTTGATGATCAAATAAAGGTAATACTTTGTGTATCATTTTATCACATTTTTCTTGGATTTTAATTTGAACTGAACCATTTGCAGGCACCAGAACTACTCTCCTTCTTATTTTGTGAAGGTAAAAGGCATTTGAACAATGTTTGATGGATACTATGATTAGGGATTGTGAAATGTTTCCAGCTTATCTATCTTTTTTTGTTGTTGTTGTGCAGGGTCTAAGCTTCTTATCCGTGAACTTCCCTCAATATTTGATGGGTCAGCAAAATCAAATTCAGTTCCTCAAGATGATTCTAAAGCTACCTTAGCTCCAAAGGTATTTGTTTCATATCTCTTGTGATCAAGATACTCGATAACAAACAACAAATCATGTCTTGAAATTATCCACAGATAGCTCCAGATGAGGCTTGGCTCTCTTTTGACCAGGAAGCTATTGTTCTACATAACAAGGTAGAAGAAGAACCAATTCATTTCTCGCTTGGGTTTAGTCTGTAGTTACAACCACAAGATGTAAAACCTCTTTCTTAGGTTCGTGCGTTCGCAGGATGGCCTGGAACGCGAGCGAGAGTTGTTGTCCTCGACGATGACAAGAGCGGTCAGCAAAACGTGCTGGAGCTTAAAATCATCACCACTCGAATAAGCCAAAATACAGAAACCCTGAGTGATGAACAAGATTATGTAACTTTCGAGAAAGGCTCGCTTGTGTTTCCCTGTGGAGGAGGCACAGCTTTGAAGGTACTGGAAGTCCAACTTCCTGGTAAGAAAGTGATCGACGCAGCCGCTTTTTGGAATGGCTTGAGAGGTCAGAAGCTAAAGAAGCTATGAAGATGGACTGACTTCAGCATAGCCACTTGTATAAACTGTTTCTAAAGGTTCATTTTCATTTGCTTACTCACATTCTTTGGTATAATACAACGATTATACATACACTTAGTTTCTTCTCAAGGTAAAAGAGTTTTAGTGGTTTAGGAGATGGTGAAGATTATGTATGATTATGGTCAACGATACTTTCACTAATGTAACTGTCTTAGAATAACATTCAACATAGAAACTAAACCTCTGCAAGTCAAGATTCTCAAAATGTCTGAATAAACAACATTGATGATGTCTAAGTGGCCATGTAGGCTCCATAACTTTCATCCAACATCTCAACCACAGGAGCATACTGCATAATGATGATGAGAGTCCATTAGCGAAAAAGGAAGAACAGAAAGCAAATAATTCTGATCCATCAAAACATTTACCTCATCGTCTTCGTCAAAGCAAATCCCATCAATAGAGCTCTTCTTCTTAAACTCCCATCCTAATCTGTTCTCAAGCAACTCTTTGAACTTCCTCGTCTGCAAAAAAGGACGTGTGTGAAGTGAGACACGACGGTAAAAGCTGCGAGAAGACTTACTCATCTGATCTGTCTATGTAGTAGAGTTTTGTACATACCCATGAGAGTAAATCTCCGTCAACTACAGACGCCTCTTCCACTAACGCAAAGAATTCCTGTCAACGTATGCTCAATTTTTTTTAGATCCTCTCAACAAAAATGTGTGCTCGCGATCGCTCAGAGATTTTACCTTGCAAAGCAAATGCAGAAAGCTATCGGAAGCTAGCCAAGAATCATCAAGAAGCGCTTGTAAGCCCACCTCAGGACCACTAGTCTCTTTCTGTAGTCCATGTTTTAGTTGATGGTAGATTACTTTGATGAACTGTTGTTACCAAATGCATCAGGGAGAAGACAATAATGAGTTTTGCTTCTAACTACAGTACGATAGAGAAAAACGAGATACTATATAAGTTACTATTCTAAATGATTTTACCTTGGTAAATAGTTGACTCCTTGTATGAAATGGCTGCAAAACGTGAGAACATCAGAGGAGGACTGAAGTAAGAGAGAAATCATAAACTTGACAGAAACACGAGACAGGACATATCAAATAACAAAGGCGTACGTAGCTTCAAAATCCCATACCGCGTCAGTGCAGCCTAGTAGAAGACTAACCAAGGACTTCCACTGCATGAATGATTCAAGAGACTGCCCCATCTGCACAAATAACGTGACTCTGACGGATTCCTAACTGTAACCATGCATATACATATATAGATGAGCTTATGTTACTGTAGGCAGCACATACCAAAAATGCTACAAATGAAAACTGTAGCTCCCCAAGTAGCAAATCTTCCGAGGCCTTGTACTCCTTTGACAATACATTTTCTAGCAGTTGAGTCTACACAAAGAAAAAAAAGAGGAGCAGCGACATAAATTAAGCTTCACAAGATTTTGAGAACTTACACATCTACCGGAAAAGTAAAAGAGGAAGAATCTGTTAAAACCGGAGTTACCTTGTCAAGATTCATAGAGGTCAGCTCCTGACCAGACATCCCCTTGTGCTTTACAATCCGAGGAATACAAGTGTAGTAGAACCTATTCCCTTTTGGCTGCTCATTAGATGACGCCTTAAACCTGCTGCTTTTCTTCATCTGTGCATCAAGTTCTCTCTCCATCGCCGTTTTAGGTCCACCTTCTAGAAAACCAGATTCGTTGACGACTGTTATTTCTCCTCCAAGTGGCTCTGCAAAAAATTGAACAAGCTTCAGTTTTTACAGTGTTGAATAGTAACTCAAGCGAGGGACAAACATTACCAATGTGGTTAAACATACCAAATTTCTCAACAACATCCTTTGTAATGTAGTTAGACAAGTGCTTCCATGCCCCATACTGACTTAAATTGTATGGGCCAAGATGTTTGTCAAACTCCAAACTCCTGACTGCTTGAGAATATCTCTCTTCCTGGCATTAAAAGGATGCAAAACAAGGTTTGTATAAGCAGAGCATTTGAAAAAAAAAATTGATGTAGGTTATTTGAAAAGGACAAACCTCTTCTTCAGATACTTTGGCCAAACACTCGTCTTCCTGATTCCATTTGCGCACAATAACCTTGTACAGTCAAACAACAGAGAATGAAAAATATATCCATTGATTGGGTTTATACAAGCTAATTTGTTTGAGGAGAGACTAATTTTCCAAACCTGAGAAGGACCAACATCAACAAAGAAGCCAATGGTAGGTGAAAACTCTTTACCATCCCTAAATGAGAAAAACAAAAATTAAAAAAATAAATACAATTCTTCACTTATCATCAGCCAAAGAAAATAGATATCATGATTTTGAGTGAGTGAAATCACTTGAAGACTTGAACCTGGTGGATGAGCTATAGAACACAAAGTGAATTCCAGGAGGGATCATCTTAATCCCTTTGAAATTTGGTCCCACTGAAAACATCTATATCAAAAATCGGTTGAACATCACAATAATGCTCGATTTCACTGTACCAACGCTCAGAAATGGCGAAAACAGAGCTCGAAATCAACTTTCAACATGATTCGATACTTTTTTTTTTAACTGCAAAAAGACTGCGTTTCAAAGCTCAATCGCGATTCTCAACAGGCGATAAGTGACTAACCTGAGTATCGATTCCGATAATTGTATGCTGAGGAACGTCGAGAAAGAGAAGCGTAGCTCCATGCTTCACAAGCTCGAGTGCCTTTTCAGAATCCATCATCACTTACTTCCCTCCTTCTTCTTCTTCTTCTTCGGTGATTTGGGGAAGACGACGAGTAGTTTCCAGAAAACTAAGCCCATTAAGTAGTTGGGCTTTTCGAGCGTGGCCCAGTGAAAATATAAAACGTTTTGGACGAAAACGCGTATTTCACGCCGACTTAATTTTTTTATTACATATATAGTAATATTTGTTGCTTAGTCACAAACTCACAATCGTTTTATTTTCATTCTCTCGATCGTTTGATCTTCCAATATTCTCTCTCGCATAAACACGGGTTTTTTTTTTTTTCTCTCCTAAAATTGTTCTTTTGATCTTCGTTTGATATCTCAGAGGAAGAAGATGTCGTCATCTAATGGAGTCTACGCTTATCAGAGAAACACACACCGGAACGCAAACGGCCCGACGACGGCGTTGAAGAGACGAATCGACAATCGCGGTTACGGCGGAGGCGGGATCGGAGATTTCAAGGAAGATCGGAACCGTTACGCGCCGCCTCAGAAACGTGCCAGACCGCAAACGCAGACGCAGTTCCGATCGGCTAATCCTCCTGGGGTTATGAATCCTCCTCTGTATCATCATCATCAGGGTAGTAACTTGTCTAGGGTTTCAAATTACGGTGATGTGAATCGTTTTAATTCAAGCAATAGCTTTCCTTTCGCTTTACGTAATAATGATTTTTCTCAATCTAACACCGCCGGTTACGGAAACCCTAACCCTAATCCCCAATTGGTTCCGATTCCTTCACCTTATCGCAAGCTTGATGATTTCGATTCATTACCCGAATGGAATCCAAACCGGTCGAATTTTCCAACTAGTTCCTCGAATTTCGTACCAAACAACTTAACCGGAGTTCGGTTTAACGCTCACTTACCTTGTTCTCAAGCACCTGTGATTACGAATGTTCCAAATTCAATGCCTATGGTTTCAATTGTGTCACAATCGTTGCCTCAAAAACCAATTTTGAGCAAAGGGTTGTCTGATTTTCTTATCAGTCTTAACAACGAGCAACAAAAGTCGAGTAACAGCTATGAATCTGCTCCTGTTGGGCTCGATTTCGGTTCTGTGAATCTTGAAGTGCGTAACGAGTCTGTGGTTAAGTCTCTGTATTCCGATATGCCGAGACAATGTTCGTCTTGTGGGGTTAGATTCAAATGCCAAGAAGAACACAGCAAACACATGGACTGGCATGTGAGGAAGAACAGGATGGCTAAAGACTCGACCAAACCCTCTGCAAGAACGAGCAAGAAGAGATCGAGGGAATGGTTTGCGAGCGTGTCCTTATGGCTCAGTGCGGCGATGGGAGGGGCAGTAGAAGCGGCTGCAAAAGCATTCTTCGGTGCGAACGGCGAAACACAGAAGGAGGAGGAAGAGAAACGTGTAGTGCCTGCTGATGAAAACCAGAAGACGTGTGCGTTGTGCATAGAGCCGTTTGAAGAATTCTTTAGCCACGAAGAAGATGAGTGGATGTATAGAGATGCGGCTTACTTGAACATGAATGGGTCAGGTCCTATAGTTCATGCTAAGTGTATGCCCGAGCGTCCAAAAGGACCAGCGAAAGAGAAGAAACCGATGGTTATGTCTGGTATGGTGGTTCCACCGGTTGCGAGCGCAGTGGTCTGCTGATTGGTTTATTAAAGAGGCTAGACTCTAGAGATTTGATTCGGTTAATTTCTATTTTAACTAATGTAGAATGCATAAATCTTGAGTTGTAAAACATGTTCAATTCAATAAAATTAATACTTTGTTCNTTTTCTTTTTTTTCTTTTTTTTTTTTTTTTTTTGTCTCGTCTTCTCTTGCTACTGTTTAATTAATATTAATACGGAACTGAGGTATCTTATCAGTTATCTGAATCTCAAAGCACATTGTGTAACTGTTATCTTTCAGCTTTGAGTTGAACATTAAGGGGGTTTTTTGGTTCATGGATTTAGAAATCTAAGCTAAAATCTCCCTTATTCATTTAATAATTTCTAAATAATAGTTGAAATCCAAAATTATTGGTTTAATGATTTGTTATTTAGATTTGGAAATCCACTTTGGATTTCAATGGATTTGAAAGTGTTTTTAAGTCAAAAATACAAAGAACCAAATCCAAGATAAAATTTTGGTATTTCAAAATCCATCTTTCCAATTCTAAAGATTTTTAAATCTTATATAGATTTTAAAATCCATGAACCAATAAACCCCTAAGATTGTGATTACTGTACTAACTTTGTTTTGCAGTGCAGCAATGTAAACTCATCATCATCAGTAATAACATTCTAAAGATTTCTAAATCTTATATAGATTTTAAAATCCATGAACCAATAAACCCCTAAGATTGTGATTACTGTACTAACTTTGTTTTGCAGTGCAGCAATGTAAACTCATCATCATCAGTAATAACATTCTAAAGATTTCTAAATCTTATATAGATTTTAAAATCCATGAACCAATAAACCCCTAAGATTGTGATTACTGTACTAACTTTGTTTTGCAGTGCAGCAATGTAAACTCATCATCAGTAATAACATAATTGACACAATATAACATGCACAACATAGTGTTCAAGTCATGAACATGTTAATAAGTTATTTTGCTTTCAAGAACCTACAATTTATGCTGTACTGATTTGAATGGATCCACACCATATGTAATGTGGCCTTACGAATTTGGAATCGGTGGAATCACACCAGAATAAATATTGAGAAATTTGGCAAAATACACCAAAAAAAAAGAAGACCTTATACTCTTTTTTTTCTCAAATTTTGTGAACTTACACTTTATTAAATTTAAACCCAATTTTAACCTTCAAATAATGTTTTAAGTGTAATTTATAATAAATAAATAATTTAAAATTTAAAATAAAACAATAGTTTACATAAATGAAGAGAAAAAAAAGGAAAATCTCTCTCCAGCGCTTGTTTCCTTATGTATCCAACAAAAAATTTCTGTTGACAGATCATTGTCGATTACTACTCGAGGAGATGTTATGTTGTTGATCAATCTGCTAGGAAAATAACTGAACTCAACATTAAACCCGCTTTCGATTGAGTAGTCCTCCAAGACCGTCGTCTTTAGCTCTTCAAAAGTAGTTGTAGATTTCAAAGCAACTAATTTTGCTCTTTTTGTTTCTTCAGCACCAAAATCCCAACCCTCAACCCTTGATTGCATTCGATTTCCATGTACCACTGGTTACATAGATATGTAACATAATATGTAAAAAAAAAAAAAAAAAAAAAAAAAAAAAAAAAAAAAAAAAAATCTACTAGAAAAACAGAGTAAAATATAATAAAAGGTAATAAAGAAGAAGAAAATCCTAAAAAAGAGAAGAGATGTAGTTTCTTTCTGAAAAAATAGATAAAAATAAATATTGTTTTTTCAAAAGATTTTCAAATATTCAGTTACCATTTTCGCTATTTTTTTTTTCTGATTCTCATAGAAGATCAATTATACCATTTCATATAAATAAGTGTCAACAATAGAATGGTGTTTCTACTTATGGTAGAAGATATTGTTTTGAGTAGAACACAATATCTACGAGCAGTAGAAGACAGTATTTTGGGCAGAAAATGCAATCTATAAAAAATAAAAGAGAGTGTTTACTGTAAAATACATATTATACGATAGATAGAAAAAAACTTTATGGTAGAAAACCGTGTAACACGTAGAACAATTGTCGAACAATTCTACCAATTCGTAGAACGTATGATATTTAGCAGTAGGCAAATTCTACGATGGTGGAAGACTTAACAGAAGGTAGAAATCATGTTCTACTATGGATAGATGTGAGAGCATCTAGTAGAAGACATATTCTACTTGGAAAACGCACTTGGAAGAACCAAACTTCATTTAATTTTCTGAACTTCAAATTTCAAAAAACAATTGTGAAAAAATTATCTAAAATCTTCATATAAACTTATTGAATTTATTTAAATTTTTATAAAAATATAATTTATAAAAATATCTATTTCATATTGTTAGTATATGCAAGGTGACAAGGGTATTACAGTCTAAATTTGGAAAATTTCAAAAAAAAAAAGTGGGTAAAGTGACAAGAGTTTTTTTTGGTATATTCACAATTCTCCCGTAAATATTTATAAATATTTATCTATAACCATCTAATTCCAAGAAAAAATGGTATAGTTTATTTGAACCATTTTTCTAGTTTACAAAAACTAGAAAAAGCCTAATTATTTGTTTTACAGTTTCATCGAGACTTGCTAATCTATCTCAATCAAGCACGCTGGAATTCAGAAGATTAATTAAGAAAGAAAAAGATAAAGCCAAAAATCTCGTTCAATCACAAATTTTCAAGTTGTTTTTTTTTTGTTTTTCCAGTCTATCTCATCGAACATTAAATCGCTAGACATAACTTAATAAACCAAAGTAAACACAATCAAATTCAATAAACCAGCATTTCTAGAAGAAAAATAAAAAGGAGAAATTTTGGATTTTCTCGGAGAAATAATTTGTCTAGTCCAGGAGGCCATTGACATAAAGTACTTATATCGTTAAATCAAGTTTGAAAATAATTTTGCAAAAAAAGAGTTTTAAAATAACATATTTAGCTTTACTTTGTGGTTCGTTTTTTATCATTATAATAGATAGTAAGGGCATATGCATCGGTAAACTATGTGAGTGTTCTTTAATAATAAAAAAAAATTGATTTTCAGAAAAAATGATTTTTGTAAAACAATAAATAATAATAATAACTGGTGAACTTTGTAATGCCACATGTCAAAATTTTTTAGAGTCGATTCCAAAACTGTCTCTAGTAGAACTTATTCACACATAAATTCTTGTCATGTCATATTTTTTTCTTTTCTTTTTTCCTATTAACTTGTGCCCAGCCTTACCGATGCGGATGCCCTAAGTAGTGGTGGAGCTAGAATTTTTTTTAGTAGGAGTCATCACTAATATAATTATAACTAATATTAAAAAATTTGTTGCTGAAAATAATTTTAAATATGGAAAATGAATATTCTTATAGATATTATGTATAGAAAATAAAGTCAAGAAAAACAAACAACTAAATGGAAACAAATTATATCTGACGAAAAAGGGTCAAAATTTTAACAAAAGAAAAACAAGGAGGTCAATTTTACATGCTTTAACAAAATCTACCATTAAACATTATCCAACGAAGCATAAAAATAAAATTTTGTAAAAGTAGTGGGGTCAACTGACCACCTTCTTCCTTTACTAGTATCCTTTGTTTTACCAGTAACATACATCCCAACACGGAACTGTGTANTTTCCCTTTTTTTTTTTTTTTTTTTTTTTTTTTAACTTTATCCTCTTTTTAATCTTTACAAACTCCAAATTTGGTTTTAGTTGATCGTATAATTTATATACTTACCAAATTTGTCTAATTAAAAATTATGAGAAAAATATCACTTGAGTAGTTTTTGATAGATTTTTACCATTGAATAGCATTATACCATAACACGTTGAATTTGTCTATTTTCGTATAAATTTGAACTCTGAAGCTTGAATTCTCGATATATGAAAACAATTATCTTATGCCAAGTTTGAAATCAATTTATTCCTTTTCGTTTTTGGTATGAAAAGCATTTTATTGACTGTTCTGAGTTTTTCTATAGTAGTATTAGTCTTTCAATATCAGTGTACATTTTACATGTTATTTTGTGATTCATTGTATTTATTTATATGGGATTTTTTTATCTCTTTAACAACTCTAATATATAGATAATATTAATTTTTGTTAAATGGTTTTTATGAATCAACTAAACAGAAAGTTATTAAAATGTAATATGAAAAAGGGGAGAAATGGAATTGGAGATAATCAAGAGCATCCCGTTGAGATACTTTCAACCGGGTTCTCAAACTATAATAAAATCATTTGAATCATAAGAATTAATATGATTAATACGATTCTTAACACATCAAACTATAACTAGATGATTACCCGCGCCTAATGCGCGAAATTGTGTGGTCTTTAATATTTTTAAAAATTAATCAACATTTAATAAATTATTTATCGTTGTATTACTAATACTCTTTCTGTTTTATAATATGAGGATAAAGATTTTTTAATGCTGTTTTAAAATCTCTAGGCAAAATTAAGTGTGTTTTTGTTGCTTTTTACTTTTTAAACTTTGCAGATTATTTTTTCATTAATTAAATTGTTTTTCATTGATGATACAATATTTTTTATTTTAAAAAATACAAAAAATAAATAAGTTCTTAGTTTGTATGAAAAACCTTAAAACTCTTATATTATGAAAGGGAGTAACTGTTTATAAAAATAAATTAGTATTCAATGTATATGTCATTTTTGATATTATTTTGAGATTCATATCTATTTTATCTGTTTTGTGTTGAAAACAGGTTGTGCGTTGTATTATTTTGAGATATATCTAATTTATCTAATGTGCGTTGATATTATTTTGAGATTCATATCTAGTTTTTTTTTAAAAAACCATTTCACAAATTTCCTGCCAATCAGTTGTGCGTTGAAAACATGAATCCAAAATATTTTCACTACACAAAATTGATTCCACAGATTTCCAGCTAAAAATGTAATTTGTAAATTTTATACCATAAAATTCTGCAATGTTCCAAAATTTAAAATTCCAAAAATTCTGCAATGTTTCAAAATTTTAACTTTGAGAAAGTAAATACTAATATATGAAATTCTGATTTCACTAATATTCTGCCAAACATAATTCCACAAATTTCCGCCAACAAATTATATGTCTTTGGCTTGATTTCAAAATCTTATCACCGAAAATATGATTTCGCACATTTTTCATGAAAAAATTATGTAAATATGCAAAAATTTTAACTTCAATTTACATCAAAAAATATTCTTTAAAATTTTATGTTCACCAAACAAAAAAAAAACCATTTCACAAATCTCCCGCCAATCAGTTGTACATTGAAATTTGAAAACATGAATCCAAAAGATTTTCACCAAAAAAATTGATTCCACAGATTTCCATCTAAAAATGTAATTTGTTAATTTTATACCATAAAATTCTGCAATGTTCTAGAAAATTCTCTCTAACTACCTAGTAAAATATTATCCAATGTTCTAGCCAAACAAATTCCAATCTGCCAATTTAATCGTATTGGTGTTGTATGCGCGTGGTATAAGAGAGATAGCTATGGGGTTGAAAAACTCCTTACATTTTGAAACTATTCTAGATGAATTTTAAAGAAGACCATTTAGTTGGTGCAGTCACGTTCACTGATTTCGAATAATATCTATTGCAAATGTCGCTTATATTATTTTGTGCAATCATAATTTTTTGCCCCTATAAGTGCTTCAAGCTCAACATGTAATTGTGAGAGACTGCAACGTATATTCCTAATTCCCATCCGTACTCCTTCCACTCCTTAATCGTTGATCCATGTTTGTCCAGAAAACTTGTCTGTTTCTTTCTATGAGCAATTTAAATGCATAAAGGTACTTGAGCTAAATTATCCGAATTTTCCACTGTGTTGATCTTAAATAATTGGTACTCTCATAATATCTATAATTTTGTTTCTTCAATTTTCAAAATCTCCTATGAATCTTTTGATACAGAGAATTTTGGATAATTTTTGTCTTTAGAATCTCCTATGAATCTTTCTCTTTGTGCATTTATCTAATAAGAATGGATCAAAACTGAAAATGTCAAAATAAGAAAATATTCTAAACCCAATTTTACCTTTCCAAAACCTATAAAAGCTTTAAAACCTCATCAGTTTTAATAATCAAATTATTCACTAAAAAGGGTGAATTTGAACGTGTACTCAAATTAAGTACCCTAAAACCCAATCTATTACAAATTACTTCTCCTTCTTCTTCTTTTTCTTCTTCTCAAATTGATTTTTCAATTCTGCGACATTATCGTCGTTTCTTCAACCACAATTCACCATAGATTTCTCTTTATCTCTCATTCTCTTTGGGAGATAATTGATTCTTAAACCATACTTCACCAGCCATTCTCTTTCTCTTGGAGATAATTAATTCTTCTGCCTCTTACTTTTGCCTTTTTTTTGCAGAAAATCGATAAAACCATTACTCCGGCCGCCACACAACAACATCAATCACCACAACAAAGGCTTACCGAAAGATCTTGCAGATGCCTCTTCATGGGTGTTTTCTACTTACAGCTGATCCTAATCTTGATCATGGTCATCGTTTTCATGCTTAGAGGTCTAGTCTTCACAAAATCACCAAACTTTCACTCAAAGAGATGGTACACATCTTTGCCACTTTCTGTTACTATCTCCGGAGTTCTTTCTCTAGTCTGGCAATCCATCTTCGTCTGTTTTATTGGTGTATGTTGTCGAAATTTTCTCTAACAATGCTTCTTTTCCACTAAATACTGATGGACGTTCCAATAGAAGAAAACAAAGAGAGTTAGAAGCCTAAAATATATACAGAAACATAGATCAATATATAAGCTTTCCTTTAATTACCATAATATAACTTTAAAGAATCCAAACATTTATGATCAGGTTGAGCCTTATTTACATGTTTGAAAGGATAAAGTTTGAATCAGAGATATATGAAAATCTGAATCCAACTTAAGAAGCAACATACCTTCATTTTTAAAGTCAGCCTCACACATTTCATGTTCACTCTAATCTCCTAGGAAAGTCTTAGTCAATAGAGTGTGAAATAGTAATCCATAAGCAAGCAAAATAATTACCATACGCAAAATCAGGAGGATATCTGAAAATAAGTTACAATTTCAGGACTTGGAGCTTTGCAGATTTTGATATCTTCGTTAGAATCTATTGATTTTTTTTTTTACCTAAACAAAAACAGAAGATATGTGAAAATTTATGTAACCAACAGACCCAGACCTTAAGAATTATGTCCTAAAATTCTGTTACAGCATACAAATGCATTTTTGAAGAGCAGCGAAATTATCGAAAACTCACCTTTAAGAGATTAGGGAACTGACTGAGCATTGAACATCAGCTGGAAGATTATTCAAAATCTTTGGAATGCTAATTTTCTGTACAGCAACAAACATAAAAAAAATATTTTTTTGTGTGATGATTAAAGTGGGTAAACGAAATTACTTACGGTGGTGGGACGGCCAAAAACATTTGATATCAAAACTAACTCGAATCGATCAGCTCGACTTCTTTCTCTCTGCAAAATTACACTAAAGAACATAAATATAAAGCGTGATCTAATATCACGGAATTTACAGAGAATTTGACAAAACATACGAATGTAGATCCTAGTATATACGAAAAAAAAATGGAGGAGGCTGTGTATAATAAGTTTTTTTGGATGTATCTGGATGTGTTTTGAGTCCAGATATTCTAGGTGTATAATAATTTTTGTTTTTTTTAAACATTTTCTAAAACAAACAGTTCCGCAAAGTTCCTGCCAAAATAAATCGATGAGCAAAATTTCTGCCGTAAAGGTGAATCAGGGAATTTTCTGCAATTAATTTTTGCAACATAAATCCACAAATTTTCCAAAAAATGATTTTACGTCGAAAACCTGATTCCAATTTTTGTTTTTTTTTAAAATAAAAATGTGATTCGAAATATTTCCCGCTTATAGTACATATTGACAAAAGTTTCATCCAAACTTTTACGTTTAAAATATGTTTAAAATAAAAATATAACATTAAACTATTCAGGAAAATTCTGGCCAAATTTTTATTTTCTAGAGTTTTATTTAGATAGTAAATAAATGAGTTACAAAAAAATAATTTTGAATCATTAGAACAATTAGTATATACTATCTTAGTCTAATCGTTTTGGTTATGTGTAGGGATATATTGTGATTTTATATGAAGTGAGAAAACATAATTAACTTTCATATTTATACTTTTGTTTACATGCATTCAAGTTAAAAAAATATGTTTCATTTAATGTTTTATTAATTGGTAAATGTAGAAATTTTTGCAGAATATTGTCTTTTGCAAGTCATAAATTTACTAAAATAAAAAAGAAATATCACTAATAAAGTAATGAGATATAAATAAATTAACATATAATGAATTGTAAATCTCAATATAACAAAAAAAACAACAACATGTAAAATCAAATTAACAACATGTAAAATCAAACAACACCTAAAAATTAACAATCTAAAAAAGGAAGCAAATAACATTTTATTATTAATAAAAAAAGGAAGTAAATAACAATTCCAATAAATAAGTGTTTGCAAACGAAATGAGTCAAATACCAAAACACCAAGAAAGCCAAACAAAGGGAAAAGCCAACATAATTAAAAAAGGTCGCCACTCTTTAGGGATTCCGTCACGTAGTAGACGGAAAACCGGGTTCCATCTTCTCAACTTTAACAGTCTTCAACTCAGTGTGGTGATTTCCATTGGATGGACCTCCTTCGATACATGGTTTCTTTTCAGAAGAATGCTCCTTCTTCAATTCTGACCCCAAAGGATCATATCATCACTCCTGCGCTTTGATGACGGTGTCATCTCATCACCTGGACTGTCCAGAATCAGCAATGGTATTTCCTACGCAAAAGAGAACACAGTTAAAATAATATATATCTGCTATCCCATTCAATACGCACAAGAAAATATAATAACCTTAACATCCTTGCCGGCATCTCCAATGTTTTTAGCAGTCTCCGGGGTATATTCGAAATCAATAAAAATTATTCTACAATCACATTGTTATGTTATAAGTACATTTGCTCATTGAAAACCTGAGAGGCGGAAGTCTCTGAAAACTCCCTCACTATGTCTGACCGAGTGACAATCGTTATCACTTTGAATGTATCACTATTGTAGATGGTGTTGCTCTTCTCGATTTGCACTTTGAACAGAAGGGTCTTGCCACATATGTTACTTAATGCCAAAGGCAAGATATCAGGATCTTGTATCTACGTATACAGAAAAATTAAACATTAATTTCCGTGTTTCAGCAAATCCTCAGTCCAATGGATGGTTTGTGAAATTACCTCGTCAAAATTATCCACTAATTCAGCAGCTGTAGTATTAACAACCTCCATCGCAAGTTTATCAAAAAGGAGAAACTTGGTCTCACCAGTTCCGTCCATCACACGGAAATGAAGCAAGAACCAATGCGAATGAAAACTAAAATTTTTTCATCTTGTAATAATAATTTAATCAAAGACAAACAGCACTTATAGTTTGATTAGAGAACTTACACTGGCACAACGTTGTGAACGTAGTCTTTACATTTGGGACATTTCCATAATTTCTTAGAGAAGTCAAGCTGAGGAGATTCTTCTTATACAGCTTCCATGTCAACGGGCAAGACCTTTTTTTTGACATGTCTGACATTCCATGTAACACCCATATTCTGTGTTAATAGACATGATTGTTGCCATTGTCATACACCTTACATTCTGCAAAACAGATTAAATATATTTTAATATCAAAATTGGTATGTATACGGTGATAATAATGAGAGATTTTAAACAACAAACAACCTCAGAAGCGGAGTTGACGATGGTCAATTGATTGGGGGTGGGTGTAGGACAAAGTGACTCCATCCTTTGGGAGCCTGAGATAGACAGTAGTCCAAATCTATACTATTAAAATCAAATAATTGATAGTTTGGTACACGTGAAAGAGGAGTTAATGGTTATTGTAGATAAGCGAATATACCTGTTTCTGAAAGCAATGACCTCGGGCAACTCTGGGTTTTGCATAACAATCAGACAGTTATAGCAATTTCCAACACTCCAAACACCTACTGTTATTCCTGGTGACTTATAATCCATATTACCGCAACCGGGCCAGCCCTAACAACGGGCAAAGAGGCTTATATATAAGGTTCATAAGGTTGTAATTACTTAATCACACGAGTTAATAAGAAACCCTAGAACGGGTGTATTCGCCTCAAATCTTCTTCTTTCTCTTTCTCTTATTCGACCTTGATTCACAACACCTACCAATCATATTAAATAGAAATTCGTGGTAAACAAATACTACCAGATAAATCAAACTCATCACGCTATCAATATAAGAACAAAATTGTAGGTACTTTGGTAAAGATGGATTTTCCCAAATCGAAGCACGAAAACCACAACAGCTTCATGTAGATTCTGAGCAAAAGCCTCAAGCTGTTCCGCAAATTCTCCCCACAAAACACAGTTAAGTCTCACATTTCTGAAACAGATAAAAATCAGCTTGACAACAATCCGGTAAACTAATTAAATCCGAAAATATGTTTAAAAACATCACGCTTACTCTGTATCACGAAGGACCATAGTCAGCCTTTTGGTTTGCTTCTTGCTAACATTCAGAATCTCAACATCACCAATTTCCACTATCTGACCAAAAACATCTGAATCATAAAAGGCATAAGTCGAGTAAGTGAAAGTGTTATATCAAATTAAATAGTAGTAGAAACTAAAACCGGAACTAATATGGTCATCAAAAACGTACCAATCAAGAAATCAGGATTCAGTTTACCATCATGAATATCACTAAACCGAACAGGATGCAAGCCAAGCACGTTGGGTGGTAGATCAAGATCAGTCCTGATGGTGGTTGTTTGAGCAAGTACGATCTTGTAGACATGGCCAGAAGTCCGGAAACGTCCACTCGCTGGAGACACTGTAAAATTAGTGATGATTTTCGTCTCACCTTCCACTAACAAAACATCCAGACGCCTAATAAACTCCTTCCTAACAGTGCAATGAATGACTTGATTCTGCGATGAACGAACCTACAGTATGTTAATAGGTCCAAATATAACTATAGATAAGAAGAAAACAATAACATAGAATTAGATAGTTATACCCTTTCATCGACGAAAATCATCTCCATCGTTTCAACACCATCAAAGTACTGCTTCCATTTATTCAAGATCTATTATTTCATGTAATCAGCTAGAAGGCCCAAAACCGCCCATGAAGAAAGAGTCGATGAATTTATAGCAATCGGACTCAAATCGTCGTTGTCTGAGCTCTTGGGTTAAAGAAGTACAATCCCTGTATTGTGGTTTGAATCATATCAGAATTGTGGTCTGACTGACATTCCAATATCTTCCAAGAAATCCGACTGACACAATCGTGTGGTCTGAGTTGTACAAAAAAACCCGTCGATTGTTATCGGGTGAAATTCGACTTTAACATCAAGAAGAAAAAATCGGACTTAAAAAAAAGAAGAACAACGAAATCAGTCTTTTACACTAAAGTTCTCTGAAATCTGTCTTTTACACTGTGTCAACTGCCTCAGGCTTGACCATGAAGCAAAGGAATGTAATGT